>JAQQSY010004984.1:0-11961 GCA_028646535.1 Procyon lotor | reverse complement strand
ATATGCGACAAAGTCCGGGTGCTTCATGTAGTGTTGAGCTGCCTTTCCAGCTCTGGACTTGCTATTAGATTTGTTCTTACATGAGGAAAATATAATTCTTTTTTTTTCTAGAGGAATAGAAAAAAAGAGCTTTAATACACACCATAGCAAATATCAACTCCCTGATATGAAGAAAGATGCCTGCCAATCTCCACCATCTAGGGGCTGGGAGGGCATGTTTCTGACCTGGGCCCTACCAGGGGCACAGACCGCCCTTGCCAGTGAATCAAGACCAGCAGATTCTCTCTGAGGACTCTAGCACACCAGGACAAGAGACGTGTCAGGATGTGACCCTAGCCTCAAGGGAAAATATAATTCTTACTTATTTAAACCACTCTAGAAGGCATGATTATTTGCATCAAATACAGGGGTTTTTTTTAATTTTATTTATTTATTTTTTTCAGTGTTACAAGATTCATCGTTTTGCACTACACCCGGTGCTCCATGCAGTACGTGCCCTCCTCAATACCCACCACCAGGCTCGCCCAACCCCCACCCCCCTCCCCTCCAAAACCCTCAGTTTGTTGCTCATAGTCCACAGTCTCTCATGGTTCATCTCCCCCTCTGGTTTCCTCCCGTTCACCCTTCCCTTCCTTCTCACAATGCCCTCCATGTTTTTCTTTACGCTCAGCAAGTAAGTGGGACCATAAGGTAATTGGTTCTCTCTGCTTGACTTATTTCACTCCGCATAATCTCTTCCAGTCCCATCCATGTTGATACAAAATACAGTTTTAAATGATGTACTCTACTGCAGCTTAGGACTAACTTTTGGGGGGGCACCTGGGTGACTCAGTCAGTTAAGTGGCTGCCTTTTTCTCAGGTCATGATCCCAGAGTCCTGGGATTGAGTCCCATGGGGCCAGGGTGGGGATTGGGGGATGAGGGGGGTGGGGGGATAGGGGCTGCTCAGCAGGAAGCCTGCTTCTTCCTCTGCTTCTGCCTCTCCCCTTGCTTGGGCACTCTCTGTCGAATAAATAAATCAAATATTTTTTAAAAACTGACTTTTTTAAGTGTGTACCATATGGCATGTATTGCTGTCAGCATTTTACATGTTTGTCGTGTAAAACCTCCACAACTGTCCAATGAAGTAGGCATTAACATTATCCTAATTTTATGACAGAAGGAATGCGGTAGCCAACAGCTCACCACGATAATATTTAAATACAGGAAATGGGACTTCGAATCCCAAACTCAACAATTCTGTATATAAAGACATCAGTACAGTATCCAGTCCATAGTGTTCAATAACTAGATGAAGTTTTTGATATTATTGTTGGTAATCATGTTATTATTAGAGCTACAATAAGAGATTTGTGTCTCTGGTCTTTCAATCAGTCTTGCTAGAAGGTAGACTATTAATCTGACATTTTAGGAAAATAGCTCTTGGAATATTTTTATCAATTTGACTCTTTTTCTATTTTATAATTCATTGGTTTTGCTTTCACGCTTTTAATTCCTGCTATTCCTTTTAAGTTGCTTTTGTATTTTTATATGATTTCAAATTGATTTACTCAATGATTTTAAATATATATTATAATAAAGCCAGTAAGGGCAATATATTTTGTTCTTAAGGATGATGTGGATATCGGTATTCATATACTCAATTTTCATTTTCTACTTTTTGACCTAATACATAATTGGAAGAAGTAAAGTGAGGCTGATTTTTCAATGATCAGGTTGTAATTTTTGATGGAATTAAATCATTGTTACTAATTTTCATTTTAACTCAATTATGATAAAACGTTAATTTTTTGAGGAATTTCTTAAGGTGTTTCTTTCTGGTCTCATAAATTATCAATATTTATGAAGGCCCAAATGACATAGAAAGAAAAAACATAGAAAGGTTACCAAGTTTCATATGTATCTATTAAATTAACTGTATCAATAATATTCCCCTGATCCTTTATGTATTTACTTGATCACATAGAGTGGGAAAGATAGTCAATATCTCTGGGAAAAATGTTTCCATCCTCTCTTCCTTGCATTTTAATAGTTTCATTTTGTATATTTGGAGGACAAATTATTCACCACAGAGAGATTAATGTTATATTTATCATCATTGTGAATTGTGTGCTTTTGCAATATAAAGAGGTTTTCTTTATTCCATGTAATTATTTTGGCCTTTGTCTGATTTTAATGTTTCAAACCCTAATTCCTTTTTTTGGTTTCTTTTCACTTGCCTGATTCAATTTCAGTTTTTGTGTTTTTAATGCATTCATTGTTGTTCTTATAAATATTATATTTGGACTTGTTTTGTCTTGTTTTCTGTTTTTATGCCTCTTTTGCTATTTGTTTGCCAATTTGTTTTCTTCACAGACAGTATGTCTGCCTTGTTGTCTATTTCTTTTAAAAGATTTTTTTTTTCTTATTTTGAATTCAGTGATTATCCTCAGGATTTTTCAGAATAGTTTGGTTCTGGACCATCACAATAAAGTATCTCAATGAAGCAAGGCAACAGACCGTTTTGGTTTCCCAATACATATAAAAGTTATGTTTACACTATACTGTAGTCTACTAAGTGTGCAAATAACATTGTCTGAAAAAAGTACATATCTCATTTTTAAAATATTGCTAAAAGCATTAACCATCATCTGAGTTTTTAGCAAGTCATAACCGCCAATCACTATAACAGATATATTAACAGTGAAAAAATTTGAAGTGTTGCAAGAATTACCAAAATGTGACACAGGGACACAAGGTGAGCAGATGCTATTGGAAAACTGGTGCCAATAGAATTATTCAATTTAGAGTTGCCACAAACTTTTAATTTGTTTTTTAAAAAAGTGTGAAATAAAGCGAAGCACAACAAAATGGCATGTGCCTATATTATTTTTGATGTTTTCATCTATCTTTCAAGAGTAAGTTTTTACATCTTACATTAGCTTACACTTTTTTTTACATCTTACACTATCATAAATGGCTCCAAGATACAACTAGTGTGTTTTTACATCATGATCACTGCACTGATTAATTTTCACCAACTGCACTTGGGAAGTCATAAATTACCTTGACATTTGGGGGCACTTGGGGGCTCTGTAGGTTGGGCATCTGAGGTCATGATCTCATGTCCTAAGACTGAGCCTCGTATTGTGAGGGGGCTCAGTCCTCAGCAGGGAGCCTTCCAAGGATTCTCTGCTCCTCTTCCTCTGTGCCATGGCCCTCCCGCCCGTGCACGCATACTCACGCATGCTCTCTCTCTCTAAAATAAATAAATAAATCTTTAAAAAAATAAAAAATTACCTTGACATTTGAAATATGGGTAGACCTTTATACCTTAACATTTGGCAAATTTTCTTCTAACTTTTTATAAGATAGCAAAGAAATTTGAGTCAGATTGGTCCGAGCTGATTGTCTTAGCATATTCATTCTTTATTAAAATATAATTAACATACCACTAAATTCACCATTTAAAATGTACAATTTAGGGGCACCTGGGTGGCTCAGTGGGTTAAAGCCTCTGCCTTCGGCTCAGGTCATGATCTCAGGGTCCTGGGATGGAGCCCCACATCGGGATCTCTGCTCAGCAGGGAGCCTGCTTCCCCCTCTTGCTCTGCCTGCCTCTCTGCCTACTTAGGATCTCTCTCTCTCTGTCAAATAAATAAATAAATAAATAAAATCTTTAAAAAAAAATGTACAATTCAGGTGGTTTTAATGTGGTTACAAGGCTGTGGAACCATCACCACTATCTAATCCCAAAACTTGTTCATACACCAAAAGTAAATCCTGTACCCATTAGAAATCTCTCCCCACTTCCTCTTTCACCTCATCCCTGGAAATCATAATTTATCTTCTGCCTCTATGAATTTTTTTGTCTAAACATTTCATATAAATAAAATCACACTGTTACAGATCCTGGACTGGGTCGTGATGGAAGAACCAAGTGGCACTCAGAGACTTTGGAGGATCAGAGGTTTATTTAACATCTGCAGGATCAGAGGAGAATGATCTCCAAAGGTCTGAGCCCCAAGCTCAGACAAAGGGGATAATTTATACCCTTCTATTTCCACATACTTGGTATTTTTGGCACGCGGGGGAAGCAGAGCAGAGAGAAGAACCCAGAAGAGCCCGGGGGCAGTGGCTGGGACTCCTTTGCTGACTCAGTCGGCCATCTTAGAATACAGATTTCCCTTATCAATACTACGTGGCCTTTGTGACTGGCTTCTTTCACGAAGCATAATGTTCATAAGGTTTATCCGTGCTGTAGCTTGTATCACTGCTTCATTTCTATTTATGACTAGATAACCCATCGGCCGGCATTAACACATTTTGTTTATCCATTCATCGGTTCGTTTGTGTTGTTTCCGCTTTTTGATGCTTATAAATGATGCCACTATGAATATTCATGTATAAGTTTTGTGTAATCATATGCTTTCAAACAATAGAATTGCTGGGTTGTATGGTAACTCCTGTTTAATGTTAAAGTACAGCCAGACAATTTTCCAAAGTATCTGTATCATTTTACGCTGCAACTAGCAATGTATGAATGCCTTTCACTTCAACAAGTGTCAGGTTTGTTTGTTTGTTTGTTTGTTTGTTTGTTTGTTCTTATAGCTATTCTATAAGTGTGGAGTGATATCTCATTGTGGTTTTGATTTGCACTCCCCCAAATGAAATTAAGCATCTTTTCATGTATCCAATGAGCATCTGTACATCTTCTTTGGAGAAATGTCTATTCAAAACCTTTGCCCATTATTTAATTGCCTTATTCACCTTTTTATTGTTGTTTTAAGAGTTCCTTGTATATTTGTATACTAAATCCTTAGATATATGATTTGTAAATATTTTCTCTCATTCTGCAAGTTGTTTGCATTTTCTTGGTAGTGTCTTTTGATGTGCAAGTTTTTAATGATGTGCAAATTTTTAATTTTGATGTCTGGTTGACTTATTTTTTCTTTGACCATGCTTTTGATATCATATCAAAAAGCGATTGCCAGTTTAAGATCAAGAAGATATATGTGTAAGTTTTCTTCCAAGAATATTATAGTTTTGATTCTTATATTCTTATGGAAGATTTGAGTTGTATTGTAGTATCAAATAAAATAAAAATGGATTTGAAAACAGATATTTGAAATCTTTCTCTTTGAGAGTCTAAATAACACATATAAACTCAATAGTTAATAGACTAGAATACACATGAAGAAGCAATAATTGATTTTCTATAGGCTTTAGCATATCTCTACCATGGTTTAGATGTCATTTTTAATTTAGCTTTTAAAATACTAACATTCTTTAACTGCTAATTTGCTAACGTAAAGATCTATGCATATCCAACTATTTTTTGCAGTCGAGCATCAGTATGGTCATTTTTTACATTTTTCTTTCTTGTTTTTGATGATAAACTTATATAATGCATTAAGTTAAAGCTAAAAATTCAGCATCTTTATTGTAACAATCCTTTTTTTCTTTTCGATTTTGTAGTATACAGAAAAATAATATAGCAACAAAATTTTCCCAACATTTTTACACATAATGAAAAATTTTGGCTTTTTTATCATTAATCATCATCCACTTAGTTATTCATTCCAGTCCCTTTGCTAGGTATAAGTCAGCATCTTCAATTTTGTAATATAATGGAAAGAATGTTGTGTCAATTCTGCCTTAGGGGCTAGAGAAGACACTACTGAATAAATACTATTTTTACCTTGTAATGGAGAAAGGATAGAAGTTTGATAGGTGTAGAAGGATAGAAAGTAAATTTTTCAGTTACATTATTTTATTTTTGAAAATGAGAAAAATCTCCAAAATTGCTCAAAGTAGAAATTCTCAATGTTTGGGGTGCATGGGTGGCTTACTCAGTTAAGCCTCTGCCTTCAGCTCAGGTCATGAGCCCAGCGTCCTAGGATTAAGACCCTCATCAGGCTCGCTGTTCAGTAGGGAGTCTACTTCTCTCTTTCCCTCCCCTTCCTTTGTGTGTGCTCTCTTTCTTTCAAATAAGTAAATAAATTTTTAAAAAAGAAACTCTACATTTATTATTTTGAGAAATATTAGAGCCCCAACACACAGATTGACCTGAACCTCAGCCAAAAATCCAAAGGTAAATAGTAATTCTCTGGATGTTTTTCTTCCAGCACTATCTTGATTGGACCAGAAAAAAAGCTGATTCTCATTTAAAAATTTGAAAAAAATAACTTACTAGTGACAATCTGACAATTATTTTATCAGCTAGCATAAATTGTCCACAAATCTAGGTGAGCAGGAAAAAGTTAAACATGCTGGCAGGCCATTCAACGACTGCCAGTGAATAGTGACTAAGACAAGATCAATGACACCCTGAACATCAAATTTAGGCTCTAATCCCAGCTGTGACAGTTTATAACCTAAAACCAACCCGTTGGGTCTCAACTTCCACATCCACAAAACAAAAGAAGGATATCTCTTCTGCTGTTCTATAACATAAAAATTCCTTGGCTTAAAAATCATTAACATTACAATGAACTAAAATTCAGATTTCCAGTAACTTCAACTCTGTGGAACATCCTGATGTATAAATATATAAAGAATGGTCCCTCGATGGTCAAAGTATTTTTCAAAAACAATGGTATTTCATATCAACCTCTCACAGGGGCACCTAAGTGGCTCAGTCAGTTAAGTGTCTGGCATCAGCTCAGGTCTTGATCTCAAGGTCCTGGGATGCTGGGCTCCGTGCTCCGAGGTAAGTCTCTTGTTCCTCTCCCTCTCCTTCTGCCCTTCCCTGCTCATGCTCGCTCTCTCTCTCTCGTTCTCTCTCTCTCTCTCTCATAAATAAATAAAATCTTTAGAAATAAATAAAAGCTTTAAATATTAACAAATAAAGAGACCTTTCATATACTAGATTATCTGATATCTCAACCCACAACAAATTATAAAACTGGGAGTAATCTGGGAAAGAAATATAATTCAGAATAAAACATAGAGTTACAAGAAAACAAGAAGTTTACTTGTAAACAATTGAAATAAACATACTTGAAGTTCAACTAAATAGATAACTAGTAGCCCCACTAAACTGCATGTTCTAGAACTTACACTGCAAATCTATTCTGTGGGAACACTTTGACAATACTAGACTCCACGAAACAAACAATTCCTGCTGAAAATGATCTCATAATCAAATATAATAAATCACAGGAAGAACAAGAATGTATAAACAAGCTATATTTCATAAGATATGAGAATTACTACAAAATGTGTCTTTTTAAGTGAATAAGGATATAAAAGAAGTGATAGAACCATAAAGACCACGAATTATGAAAATGAAAAGGAAATTCGAGAAAGGAACCATAACTTTTATAAATCGAAATGAGTAGCTGAAGAGACAACTGGTGAACTGAATAATACATCTGAAATAATGACCCGAAACGCAGGTCAGGTTAACAACAACAAAAATGTAGAAAATGTGAGAGAGTGGGAAAAAAAGATTGCGACACATGAATATATCCAATAGAAGCACCAAAAGAAAGGACACGGAAGAAAATGATGTAATGTGCTTAAGTAAAACAATTGAAACCTTAGAATTTACACTCATCTAAAATATCATTCAAAAGTGGTAGCCTAATAACTGTATTTTCAAATAATTAAACATTTAGAATATGTCTCTCTGGCCAGAACACAAACAAACAAACAAACAAAACAGCAAGATGATAGATGGTGATAGATAGTTAGATAGATGATAGATGATAGATAGGTATGTATCTGTCTAGATAGGTAGATACATAAAAATAAACCTTCCAGAAATTGAAAGGTAACTGAAAAAAGAAGTTTATTGAAGAACATTGAAACTAAAAGGGAAAATGTGATGGTATGTGGAGCAAGGAAGGACTTCCGTAGCCAAACAGGTTGAATTAAGAGACCTTCTTCCTTAAAAAACTAGAAAATCAGACAAACTGTGTGACACCATTTCCAAACACTGGATGACAAGGAAACGCAGGTGGTGAATCTAATAATTTTTCTGGCCAACCTCATGGAGAGAATTTCCGGCCTGCAGCACAGGGGACAGAAACCCACTACCTAGCTTAGTTAAGGAAACAGCATGCAGAGTTTAGGGAAACAGAGGGTTATGATTTGGGGCCAAATATCAAAGGAGGAACCAGACACAGGAAGAATTCCTTCTGGAGGTCTGCAGAAGAAGCCCCTAAAGATTTTGGTTAAGAACTTATTCGTAGATAAATTTAAGGATATTATGCAAAATTAGGAAAAATCCCACCTGTAAGAAATAGGAAGAACAAACTCTTTAAGCTCAAAGAGAGCTCCGAATAGGTCATTTTTTCAGTAGCCAATGTAGAAAGACATCCCAATACACAAGACATTCATTAGAGTCCCAAAGAGCATTTTGCATTCAGTATGGGGTCAAATTAGCCCTAGATCAAAGACTTCTCGGGACCAATCCCAGTGAAGTTTAAAAGTAAACCTAGAAATAAAACTCTTTCAAATCACTTAATTTCATACTAAAACAAATCCCAGGATTATCTAATGGAAGATTTTAAAAATCAACATCAAAGAATACAAAATTTTTTCCAATATCATTTTATCCAATATCTAATCAACAATTATTAGACACGCTTTTTGGTTCTGGGATAAGATGGAATAGAAACTTCTCCCTATTCCTCCAACTGGGTACAGCGAAAAGAAACTCTGAACATTATACAAAAAGCAAACATAAGAAGATTTTGAAGTGTAGAGAGAAGAAGACAGATCACTTAGGGTCCAAGGAACACCACCAATGAATCCTCTAGGTCTTCCTTTGGCTTAACATATCTAGAGTGGGTGCTGTATCCAGAAATGCCAACAGATACAAACAAAAAACAAAAACAAAACTCCAAAAAAATTCTGCTCTTACTCTCTAACCAAAGGATCAGGAAGAATATTTTTCTACAACTACCACTCTATTCTAACTAAACACTACAGAGAAAAACCTCAGCTCTATACCCTCCCTCAGCAAAGGCTGCATGGAGAGTCTAGTCTTCCATCTACACTGGATTATAATGAGGCCAAGTTACTGTTAGAGTTTCTGATTGGGGATCCAAAAATTTCATCATTGTCCAGCAGTAATGAGCCCCTGTTACCTCATAGTATCAGTAGAGACCATATAAAATGTGGAATTATTTAGGTAAAATTACTTATATTTGTTTTCTCTTTTAAAGCAATGAATGCAGAAAGTATGAGAGAAAAATGGACATACAAATGAGACATTCTGATATGAATCTAATATTTTACTATCAATTTTGGCCTAGGTCAATGATTCCTACCCTCTCAGTGTTAGAACATTCCTCATCTTTTTTGAGTTTCATGATGTTTTAAAAGTCAAATTCTGGGGCACCTGGGTGACTCAGTGGGTTAAAGCCTCTGCCTTCGGCTCAGGTCATAATCTCAGGGTCCTGAGATTGAGCCCCGCATCGGGCTCTCTGCTCAGCCGGGAGCCTGCTTCCCCCTCTCTCTCTCTGCCTCTCTGCCTACTTGTGATTTCTCTGTCAAATAAGTAAATAATCTTTTTTAAAAAAGTCAAATTCTATTAAAAAATCAATTTGTTTTAATTTTTTAATTATGCACATTAAGAAGTATGAAAATGACACAGAACAGAAAATTAAAAAATAAAATGAATTAAATATGACACAGTAACAACACAAATGATAAAAAAGCATTAAATGAAACTATGTGCTCAATATGTGCAAGAAGGTATGGGTATCCATAACATGATGAAGAAAGAAATGAAAGATACAAAAAAACAAAAACAAAAACAAAAAAAGACACAAGTGGAATCTCTAGAGATAAGAAATACAGTATTTCAAATGGAAAATATAACGGATGGGATTAACAGCAGATTAAACATTGGAGAAGAAAACATTATTGAACTTGAATATGTACCAATAGAAACTATCCAAAGAAAAACGTCAAGAAAAAAAGAATTAAATAAAATTAACATAGCATCAGTGATCGATGGAACAGATCTAGCAGTGCTACATATATAAAAATGGAATCCAAGGAAGGACAAGAAGCAGATAATATTTTCGACAAATGATAAATGAAAAACTTCCATATAATGATTAAAACTAAAAACCAACATATCCCAGAAGTTCATGAAATGCAAGCAGAAGAAATGTGGTAAGGGGTAAGTTGAAATGCATCATAGTTAAATTTCTTAAAACTAGTGATAAAAAAATTGTAAAAGCAGTTAGAGAAAAAGGATGTATTACATACAGAGGAACTATTGAGAACTATGAAAATAGACTTCTTGTCAGAAATGATTTAAGTCAAAAGACAATGGAGAGACATCTTAAAAGTAATAAGAGAAAAACTGTCAATTCCAAAATCTATGCACATCAAATATAATTTTCAAAATAAAGATGAAAGGAATAATTTTTCATACTAACATCAGCTGAGTGAAATCATCACCAGCAATACTGCACTTCAAGAAATGTTAAAGAAATTTCTTCAGGCAAAAATAAAATGAAAGTGTATGGAAATTTGGATCTAAAGAAAGGATAAATAGTGGAAATGGTAAATATGTGGTAAATTTAAAAGGCATTTCCTTTCTTTTTGAATCCTCTTAAGAAATAATTGGTGGTTTAACAGAAAAAATAAAAATGAAATTAGAAATAATATATATATAACAATATTGCAAAAGACTAGAGTATAAATAGAAGTATAGTGTTGTAAGATTCATAGACTATACTGAAGTGATGTAATATATTTAAAGGTACAATGGGATATGTTAAAAATATATACCGTAAACTCAAATGAAAAATGTAATCATAAGGGTGCCTGGGTGGCTCAGTCGTTAAGCATCTGCCTTCGGCCCAGGTCATGATCCCACAGTCCTGGGATCGAGCCCCACATCGGGCTCCTTGCTGGGCAGGAAGCCTGCTTCTCTGGCTACCATTCCCTCTGCTTGTGTTCCCTCTCTTGCTGTGTTTCTCTCTGTCAAATAAATAAAATCTTTAAAAAAAAAAAATGTAATCATAAAAAATCTACTAATTCAAAAGAAGACAAGAAACAAGGGAAAGAGCAAAAAATAAATAAATAAATAAAATGGAAGACAGAAAGAAGGTACATTTAAACCTAACCAAATGATGATCACATAAATATAAATGGACTAAATGTTCAATATGAAAGACACAGATCATGAGATTATATTTTTTTAAAACAAATCCTATTTATATGATATTTACAAGAAAGCCAGTTTATTTTTTAAGATTGTATTTATTTGAGAGAGCATGAGTGAACACAAGTAGGGAGAGGGGCAGAGGGAGAGTGAAAAGTAGGCTCCTCGCTGAGCAGGGGGCCTGACATGGGGCTTGATCCCAGGACTCCAGGACCATGACCCTAGTTGAAGGCAGACACTTAAATGACTGAGCCACCAGGCACCCAAAAGTCACTTTAAATATAAAGATACAGATACAAAATACAAATACAGAAGCTCAAATAAGCTTCCCTAATTGCCAGAACTTTGTGAGAATTGTCAGACACTATTGTTAGGAGGGTAACATATCCTGAGGGCACCAGAAACTTCATGTTTGGAATCCTCCCAGACTTTGCCCTATTTGGCTTATTTAATGTAGCCTTTTCCTTTAAGAAACCACAATTATGAATGTCATAGCTTTCAATGAGTTATATGAGTTCTAATGATTAGCAAACCTGAAGTTGATTTGGAGAACCCCCTTGAAACTTGCAGTTTGTGTTAGAAACCTTGGGAAGTCTTGCAAGTATAAAAGACTGTACCCTCAAACCTGTGATCTGGCAACTCCTGGTAATAACTTAGAAGGAAAGTACAGACCAATATCCCTGTTGAATATTTAGGCAAAAATCTTTAACACAATTTTAACCAACAGTCTTAAACGTATATGGTCAATTGATTATCAATAAAGGCACCAAGGCAAGTTAATAGAAAGAGAAAACTTTTTTCAGTATAAGATACTGGAATGACTAGAATCCATGTGCATAAATAAAAAAA
>JAQQSY010004983.1:0-11962 GCA_028646535.1 Procyon lotor | reverse complement strand
CAGTCTAGAAGGGCATTTGTGGTCTACTTTAATGTGGGGCTTTGGGAGCCACAGGTTCTTCCCAGTTCTGGCCAGAACCATTTCCAGTATCTGGCCCAGGCACGGAGACCCTGATGGACATGGCCCCAGGCAGGTGCCTTCAACGTCCTCTGCCTCACCCCTCTCTGCACAAGGCTCAAAATCCTCCAGGACTTCCCACGCCCCACCCTACACCACCTTGGCTGATGCCTGGTCTCCAAGAGGAAAGGGTGGAGACTCGATCCCTACCAGGTCGGGGGAAACCTTCAACCAGAGCACAGAGGGCTCAGCTCAGCCCAGCAGGGCAGCCCCAGCACGCCTCCCCCGAGCGAGCCCGAGGGAAGAGAAGACCCTACTCCCTTTCCAGGAGAGTGTGGGTTCAGCCTCTACCTGGGGGTCCGGAGTCTCGGCCTCTGGACTTCAGCAGAGCGCAGGGTCCCAGCCTGGGTGAGGGAGAGCGTGGGGGAGGGAGGCTGGAGTCTGGGACCCCTGGGGCTGCATCGCCTGAGCAGATAAAAGGGTGGGGCTGTGCCCCTGAGGGGCGAGTCACAGGGGCGGGACTGTCCAGCTCCCTCTTCGAAGTCATGGCCTGGTTGGTCTCGGCTCTCCGGTGGATGAGCGCGTGGCCGTAACCAAAGTCACCCCAGCCCAGTGAGTGGGTTTGCGTTCCCACACGAGGGCAGGGCAGAGGTCCCACGGCCAGATACCGATATCTGCGCTCCTTAAGGGCTCCCCTTGTGGAGGCTGCTCTGCGGGGTGCTCAAGGTCAGCTGGGGCTCCGGCTGTAGGAGTGCACTTCCCTTCTGCAGTGACATAAGTCAGCCTGCACGCCGGGCACCACGAACGCCACTGAGGCCTGCACGGGCCCCGGGGTGGGGAGAGCCGGTGCTGCAGGTGGGGACGGCTAGCAGGTCTGGGAGACGACAGCCACGTGGGAGCCATGCAGCCCATGCCCCACGCCCAGAAATGTCACGGGTGCAGTCTGTGCCCCGAGGGCCATCCTGGATGGTGTAGCCGTCGGCAGCATGTCCGCGCTGGAATCCACACGCTGAGGGACCTCAACGCAGAGACCGGGTCTGGAAGACGCCACGTGCGAAAAGGAGCCACGCGTGTACAGCTCCATTCGTATAAAGTCCTAAGTCAGTACAACCTGGTCTTTGAGGAGTGAGGACCGTGGCCGCCCTGGGGTGGGGGGCGGGCTGGGGGGGCAGGACTGCCGTTTCCACCAGCAGGGGGGGCACCTCAGGGGCCCAGGACGCGCGTGCCGTCTACGGGTGCGGGATGCGCTGAGCAAGCGTGTGAGCTCAAGCCGTGGCCACAAAGCTCCCCACAGTGACAGATGGTCCCCAAGAGACCACCAGGTCCCCGGCTCCACTGTTCTCGGGATCTCCTCAGCTGAGATAACCCCCACGTTGACCCAGGGCGGCCACCACTGGTTTAATCCCTGAGGCCTGTGGAGAGGAGCCGAAGCCAGGGCACAGCCCCACCCAGCCCGCTGCCCACCACCGTGCCCAGACCAGGGGCGAGCGCAGGGGTCCTGGGTGGGGCCCCAGATCGGGGGACAGTGGAGGACGATGGCCCTTGGGGCCAGGCAGAAGCAACTTCTGGGACAGCAACACAGCACGTTTCAACCCATGAAGCAGAAGGTGTGGATGTCACAAAATCCCAGACCAAAGTGATCCCCTCGCCCCTTGTTCCCGAATTACTCTGTCAGCATGGAGGTCCAGGTCGTCCCTTGTAGTGTGGGGTACTTGGGGTCTGAATCGGTCAGATGGGCTGGGAAACAAACATCCCAAACAGCAGAGGCTGAAAACAGCAGGCTTCACTTCTACCTCTTACCTGCTCACCTCATCGGTGTGTCTGTGGTCGGGCCACCCGGCCCGAGGGGGGTTCACTCCCAGGCCTCATGGGGCTCCTCCCGTCTCCGGGGTGCCTGGCACAGGGAAAGAGCCATCGACCTGGACGGGTCTTCTGCTCACATTCCAACGTGCCCCCAGCCCCTGTGTCTCGGAGGACACAGGGGGACAGCACCTAAGATGACAGGAAGCGGCAGGCTGAGGGGCTTCTCCGCCTCCTGTCAGACCTGCTGGCCCACCTCCTGCTGCGGCTCAGGGTCCAGAAGTGGCCTTACACAGGGCATCCCTCGGGATGGGGGGGATGCCCCCACCGTGAGACCCACCAGATGGGGCTGAGATCCAGGCCATGGCCCTGCCCCCCCCACCCCTACCCCAGGACCAAACGACCTGCTCACTGCCAGCGACAGACCTCGCCCTACCATCCAGCCCCAGCCGGGGTGCAGGCGGTGGCTGGGTCTGGACCTCGTCCTCCCCCCAGGATGGGCTGGTCCCCACCCCCGCCCAGAAGTCTGGGCCTCCTCGCAGCTGTCGGCTTCGGGAGCTGAGGGCCCCCACGAATCACCCCTCCCTGCGACACGTCAGTTGGCTCTAAACAAACACGCAAGGAGAACACATCTGGAGAAGGGTTTCTGCTGAATTAGAAGAAAGGAAATGAGGCCTTGGGGTGGTCTGCCAAGTCCTGGCCGCCGAGCACCGAGCCCGGAGGGGACGGGGGCGGCAGAAGGGGCCCCTCCTCGGCCAACAGCTTTATCACCACCGTCCAGGCCCCCAGAGCCCTGCGGGGACGGGAGGGGTCCCACCAGAGGGGTCCCACGGGAGGGGTCTCACGGGAAGGGTCCCACGGTTGGGCTTCCACGGGAGGGGTCCCACAGGAAGGGTCCCACAGGAGGGGTCTCACGGGAAGGGTCCACGGGAGGTGTCCCACGGTTGGGGTCCCACAGGAGGGGTCCCACGGTTGGGGTCCCACAGGAGGGGTCCCACAGTTGGGCTCCCACGGGAGGGGTCCCATGGTTGGGCTCCCACGGAAGGGGTCCCACAGGAGGGGTCCCATGGTTGGGCTCCCATGGGAGGGGTCCCACAGTTGGGCTCCCACAGTTGGGCTCCCACAGTTGGGCTCCCACGGGAGGGCCCCGGGCTCCCCTCCCCCTCCCCCCCCCCCGCCCCCTCCCGCCCCACATTCCAGCCCGGAGCATCCTGCCCCAGGCCCCACAGCCTCTGGCGGGCGTCCCGATGGAGAGTGTGGGTGACGAGAACCTCCTGCCTTCCCAGAAGCCGCCACACCCGGTCTCAGAGGCCCCGAGTGGCCCCCTGACACGGGCTCCTGAGGCGGGGTCACACTATAGCTCGGGCCACTCACGTCTGGGGTTCGCTGGGCGCCGGGGCCTCTGCGCTCCCCACCCCGCGTGCCAGTCCTGCGGTGAAACCCGAGTTAAGGGCCCCCCGCCCCCCGTGCATCAGCCTCTCTCCAGACGGGGGCGAGGGTGGGGTCTCCCCCAAACCGCACAGCCCGTGTGCGCCCTGCGCAGGCCCCGGTTTACCCCGAGCCCGCGGCCCTGGGTGCAGGCGGGAGGCGGGGGGGCTCGTGTGTCTGCCCGTGGGACGGGACCGCCGAGGCTCGAGGACAGGTCCGCTCTGGGGACAGGCCCACTAGGACGGGGGCTCTGGGGCTCCGCGACCCCAGACGGGGTGAAGCCCAACCCTGAGTTGGGCTTGGTGCCCTTGGGGGTCACAACAGCCGCAATGCCGCCGTCGCAGGTGACAGCCACGTGAGCCGGGGAGTCCATCCTGCGCCCTCCACCCCTGTGAGCCCACCGCGCCCGTGAAACAGCCCCGAGGTCGCGGGAGGGGAGGAATGCTGCGAGCGACCCTCCGTACAGACAGGGCAGCCGAGGCACAGAGGACAGTCACAAGGGAGGGGCGCCGGGCCGTGCCGCCCCAGCCTCATCCCTCCTGGTGACCTCCACGAGGAGGGCAGGTGTGGGGCAGTCGGGGTCAGACCTGCGGCCCCCTGAGCCCCAGAGGTTGGGGGGCGAGGGCAGGCAGAGCTCCAGCCCTGCGCTCTTCTGCAGCGTGGTCTTGGGGGTCTCCAAAGATCTGAGGGTCACTGATGGGCCAGCAACATATAGATACTGTGTGCGAGCCCCGGTTTCCCACAGCCCAGACGGCCCCACAGGGTGAGCTGCCTGGCGGTGTTCTCCCTCGGACCACGCGGGCCCCCAGCAAGGAGGCAGGTCAGGACTGCAGGCGTGTCACCCGATTTATCTCCGGCTGGGCCCCTCAGTGGGCCTGCCATGCAGGCACACACACTCGCGTGCATGCACATGCACACACACACACATGCTCACACACACCTTGTGCACACGCACACATGTGCACACGGGCTCACACACCTCGTGTGCACGTACACACCTTGGCCTGCCGTGCAAGCACACACGCACACCTCCTGCTGGGCGACAGACAGGTGAGCTACAGGCCAAGGGCTCCCCCTACCCTTGCACTGGACACACCCCCCTTGTCCCCACTGAGCGGACAAGGAGACGTGGCCAGGCCAGTCCACCTGGAGGTGACCCAGACCCCTCGTGAGAGCTATGGCCGTGGGGTGCGGGGTGGGAGCCGCCGGCCAGCTGCTGGTGCTAGAGGTCCGTAAATATTTAGATTCTGTCTCCTGCCACTAAGACCACACTCTTCCAAAGCCCTTCTCCCAAGATGTTAGCTCAAAGCAGCACTTGGGGCCTCATCCTGTAAGTAATACTGCTTTTTTCTTGATGTTTTTGACAACATTTTAGTTCTCCTGTTTCATGAAAAATGAAGATACTTTGCCCTCTCCCCAGAGGACTCTGGAATGTACCCTGGGCCCCTCCCGTGTCCTCACCCGTGGCACACAGATGCGTCCCCCGATGACAGAGCCCCAGGCCGCAGCACCCTCCAGAGGGGCTGAACCCCACTAGAACCTGCTCTCAGGGGTGCCTGGGTGGCTCAGTGGGTTGAAGCCTCTGCCTTCAGCCCGGGTCATGATCTCAGGGTCCCGGGATGGAGCCCTGCATCGGGCTCTCTGCTCGGCGGGGAGCCTGCTTCCCCCTCTCTCTCTGCCTGCCTCTCTGCCTACTTGTGATCTCTCTCTGTCAAATAAATAAATAAAATCTTTAAAAAAAAAAAGAACCTGCTCTCGGGCCGGGAACCCCTCCACCTTCCTTGGGGCTGGACCCCCTTGGCGGGCCCCACTCCCTGGGACGTCTGCCCTGCCCTTTGCAGACTGAAGCCGACACAGCTTAGGGGGCCGGGAGACCCCCCCCTGCTGTGCACTTTGTCCTTGTGTGGAGCTCACTTTATTTTTTATCTTTTTTTTTAACAGCAATATATATTTATTGAAATAAAGGAGTTTTGACACATGGAAAAAAACAAGTTACAAACAGGTGCCTGCCAAGTGTCACACTTTTAGAAACAGTCCCTGGATGCCGAGAGGTGTGCGGGCCTAGAGAGTATTATGGAAAGACATACACGAACTATTAAAAGTGGGTGTGACGGGACGGCAGGCAGGCTTGTGGAGTTCTCTACACTGTTTGGTAGCCTCGTCCACATTTTCCTGGGGGCGTGTGCGACTTCCACGCCCTTTCTTTCTTTGTTGTTAACAAGGATTACAGTTTCGGGTGTCTTTTGTTTTATTTTTTGAGATATAATTTGCATACCAAAAATTCAGCATTTTAGAGCGTGTAATTCAATGGTTTCTAGTATATTCACAGAGATGGACACTATCACCGCCATCTAATTCATCATTTATTTTTTCATCCCTCCAAAAAGAAACCCTATACCCACTAGCGCTCCCTTTCTCCTCATGCCTGGCAAATATCAATCTACCTTCTGCCTCCAGATTTCCCTATTCTGGGTGTTTCGTACACGTGGGATCATACCCCATGTGACCTTGGTGACTGGCTTAACTCACGGAGCATCGTGTCTTCACGGTTCGCTCACGCGGTAGCCTGCACCAGCGCTTCCTCCTTTCTGTGCTTGAATGGTAGTCCATCGAGTGGACACACCACCTTCTGTTTGTCCATTCATCCACCGACGGGGGTTCGAGTTGTTCCCAGCTTGGTTATCATGAGTGACGTGGCTATAAACATCTGTGTGGAAGTTTTTGTGTAGACATTGTTTTCAATTCTCTTGCACAGATATTTGGGAGTGGAATTGCTAAGTCAAAGGGTAAGTCTAGGTTTGAAGTCCTATCGAACTCTTTCCAAGGTGGCTGCACCATTTTACACGTTGGCCAACATGCAATGACCCTAACTGCTCTGCCTCCTGGCCGGCGGTTGATAATGGTTCTTACTCTAGCCATCTCCGTGTGTGCGAAGTGGTATCTCACTGTGGCTTTGGTTTACAGTCTTCTACGACTAAGGATATTGAGTGTTTCTTCATGTCATTTGGATGTCCTTTTGGGGGAGTGTCTACTCGAGTCCTTTGTTTACGTTTTAACCAATAGTCATTTTATTACTGAGCTGTTAGAGTGGTTTGTACATTGCAGATACAAGTCCTTTATCAGATACGTGGTTTTTTAAGAAAAGATATATACTTATTTATTTATTCGTTCATTTTAGAGAAAGAGAGTGCAGGAGTCGGGGGAGGAGCGGAGGGAGAGGGAGAAGGAGGAGGAAAGAATCTCAAGCGGACTCAGCGCTGAGCGTGGACCTGACATCAGGCTCCGACCCATCATCTCGAGATCACGACCTGAGCCGAAACCGAGAGCCACCCACGTGCCCCTCAGATAGATGTTTTGAAAATGATTTTCCCAACCTGTTGGTTGTGTTCTAATTTTCTTAATGTCTCCTTTGAAGCACAAACAGTTTTAATTGTGATGAAGTCTAAATAATCAATTTTTTCTTTTGTAACTTGTGTTTTTGGTGTCCAGAAACCATTACCTAAGTCAAAGCTCCCTGGGGCCTGTTTGAACCCCGTGCAAGGAGAGAAAAGTCAATCAGAAAACACTCCTGTTGAGCTAGGGAGACATGGCAGAGCTTGGGAAGACCGAGGCAAGAAGGATTTTCAGGGCAGAATTCCAGAGAAGAAGGAGTTCTGCAGAGAAAAAGCCCCAGCACACGGCAGGGGTATTGAAGCTGCTGCTGCACACCGGGTTGGGCGCGAGGCCCCACCGAGCTGGCCGAGGGGCTCCCAGGTCACTCTAAGCTGAGCACACTTTCAACAAAACATGAAGATGATGAGAGAAGTGGAGAATATTAAAAAGAATCAAATGGAATTTCTAGAACTAAAAATACAATATTCAAAATGAAAAATTCACTGAATGGATATAATAGCATCTCAGACACTAAATAAAGGATCAGTGAACCAGAAGACATAGCGAGAGAAAATACAGAAACTAAAGCAGAGAGATTTAAGATACTGAAAAAAAGAATGAGGTGACCCCCAGGACCCAGTGAGACAACATCAGGAGGTCTAAGATAATCGGAGCTCCAGGAGGAGAGAAAAGAAAAACCCTAAAAATTATGTGAATAAATTATGGCTAAATTTTTCCCAAAACTTGATAAAAACTATAAATTTACAGACAAAAAAAAATTCCACAAATCCCAAGCAGGATAAACACAAAGAAAACCGCATCAAAGTATGTCATAGTCAAATTGCTAAAAATTAGTGACACAAAGGGAAAATATTAAAAGCAGTCACAGAAAAACAGACTCATTATTTCCGAGAACAAAGATAAGCATTCAGACAGATCTCTCAACAGAAGCAATGCCAACCAGGAGACAACGGAGATGGAAGGAAAACAATGAATTCTATATTCAATGAAAATATCTGGGGGGGGGTGGGGGGGGGAGAACAACCCCCAGAGCCACCGCACAGAATCCCGGGAGCCCGTGACTCTGCGAGGGTTACCTGCTGCCAGGAATTAGTCTGCAAGTTCAATTGAGATTGCCGATCAGGGGCGCCTGGGTGGCTCAGTCGTTGGGCGCCTGCCTTCGGCTCAGGTCATGATGCCAGGGTCCTGGGATCGAGCCCCACATCGGGCTCTCTGCTCGGCAGGAAGCCTGCTTCTCCCACTACCATTCCCTCTGCTTGTGTTCCCTCTCTCACTGTGTTTCTCTCTGTCAAATAAATAAAATCTTTAAAAAAAAAAAAAAAAAGATTGACGATCAGTCGACCGTAAGATAGGGAGTTGATCCTTGATTCTTCCCAGGGACCCGATGTAATCACAAGGGTCCGTAGAAATAGGAAAGGGAGCAGAGATCAGCAGACTCAACTCTCTACTGTTGGCTTTGAAGATGGAAAAAGGAGTCTGGGGGGCACCTGGTTGGCTCAGTCGGTTGGACGCTGACCCTTGATTTTGTCTCAGGTCAGGGTCTTGGGGTCATAACTTGGGCTGGTGCTGAGCGTGGCACCTGCTTGGGAGTCTCTCTCTCCCCCTCTGTCCCTCCTCCCTCTTCTTTCTCTTAATAAAAAAAAAAAAAAAAAAAGAGGCTAGAAGCTGAGGAATATGGCAGCCTCCAGAGGCCAGAAAAGGCAAGGAAATGGATTTTCTTTCTGCAGCCCTGTCAACACCTTGATCTTGGCCCAGCAAGACCCATGTTGGATTTTTAACTTAAAGAGATGTAAAACATAAATCTGTCTTGGCTTAAGCCACCAAAAGAGTTATTCGGAAGGCTCGTAACCCTCTAAAAAGTGCTTCGTTTCGTTATTTTTTTTTAATTTTATTTATTTATCTGACAGAGAGAGATCACAAGTAGGCAGAGAGGCAGGCAGAGAGAGAAGGGGAAGCAGGCTCCCCGCTGAGCAGAGAGCCCGATGGGGGCTCGATCCCAGGACCCTGAGATCATGACCTGAGCCGAAGGCAGAGGCTTTAACCCACTGAGCCACCCAGGCGCCCTCGTTTCATTATTTATCAAGAAATTACAATCAAAACCATGATAAGATATCACTACACACCCACCCAAATGGTTGCCGTTAAACCAAGTGTTGGACCCTCCCGATGCCCGCACGATGCTGGGGGGCTCCTGTGCTGCTCGATCCCGCCCCCGGGCGGTCACACGTGCGAAGCCAGTGCTCGTGCCCACGTGGGGACCATGCATGCGCCAGGTTCGCTGCAGCCACACCCCAGGTCAGGGGAGCACGCGAGCCCAGGGGTGGCGGTGCGCGGGGTGCCGTGGAACCCTCCGGAGGACGAAGCGCGGACACACGGCGCGGCTGGTGTGCGAAGCTTCAGACGCAGGGACCTCCTACCTCAGGGGAGGTTGGAGCGTGGGTAGAATTGATGGGCAGTGATGGGAGTCTGGACGCGGTCACCCGGAGGTGGGCCGAGGCCTGGAGGACGGGGGTACTTCCTGGGAGTGCCCCTCGCCTGGGGGTGGCACAGGTACACTCAGGACTGTGCTTTCTTAGTGGAAATCAGGTCTTAATTTGAAAAGAGGCGCAAACGGGGGCGCCTGGGGGGCTCAGTCAGGTAAGCGTCTGCCTTCTGCTCAGGTCGTGATCTCGGGGTCCCGGGATCGAGCTCCCGTTCAGTGGGGGGGTCTGCCCCTCTCTCTCTCTCCCTGCTTGTTCTCTCTCTCTCTCAAATTAATAAATAGTATCTTTTTTAAAAATAGGCACAAACATCCACCAAAAGTTCATTCCTTTGAAAGCCAGGAACTCTTTTTAGGAATATTTACCAGGGAATTAGTCTGAAACGTAAACATTTACTTGAATTTTGGAGGTGATGTGAATGTCCCACATTACAGGAAACCTCTCATCGTGAGGAAACGCAGGACCGCCAGGAAGGAGGGGCTCCGCCAAGAGCCAGGTAGCAAGGGGGTGGCCGGGGTCACAGAACGCCCCAGCTCCCGGAGGAAGGCCAGCATTCAGGACCCCCGGCCAGGTGGGCCAGGCCTTGGGGGGTGAGGCCATGGTCACAGAACCGACAATGCAGCCCGTGTTTGTGACTGGGGCAGACCCAGCAGTGACCGGTGTGATAACCCGCCCGTGCTGGGCACAGTCTAGGGATGCTCCCTGGGACTTGGCCACTGTGGCCGGGGGTGCCCGGGCCCGGTGCCAGCTCCACCCCCCCAGGCCAGGTGAGGCTCAGGGCCAGGCTCCAGCTTGGCAGGGACAGCTTTGGGAGAGCCTCACGGACGAGAGGCACGCAGCTTGGCTGCAGAGGCAAGAGGACCCCAACGCAGAGGGGCTGGGCTCGCGAAGACAGTGGAGTGGGACCATATGATAGTCACTCAGGGGTCCTGTGTCCCGGCACCAGCACTGGGACACAGAGGTTCCAGGCAGACCTGTCGTGGGAGGCCCAGGGGCGCCGGTGCACCCCCAGGTCCCTCGTCCCTGGAGGCCATGAAGGGTCGGACAGCCCCCTGCTGACCCACGAGGGGGACATACAACTGGGCCCGGTCCCCCATACATCCTGGGAACCCCACCAAACTTGTCCCTGGACTCCCATCCCCACCTGAAAAATTCGAACCTTTGATAAAGGTGGAAATGCATTTCGGTGGAGAAAGGACACTGTTTCCAGAAAATGGTGCTGGCCATCTGGTCGCCCCTGTGCAGAAGGAGACAAAGGGAACCACCCCTCACGCGAAGGGACCCGTGGGTCACACGGCGGGTCGTGCTCCTGAACCTGCAACCCTCTTTGGCAGAACACGAGGAGGTCCGTACAACCTCGGGTGTGACGAGGAGCCTTGGACACGGCCCTGAAAGCATGAGCGATAAAGAAAGAACTGGTAAATCGGATTCCATCAAAATTAAAAACTTTGCTCTCAAAAGACACCATTAGGAAATCAGAAAGGCAAGTCACAGACGGGGAGAGAACGACCGTAAGTCTCCTACGCGACCGAGGACGGACGCGGGTCACACAAAGAGCTCTCACGCTCAGCAGTAAGAAAGCAAACAACCCAGTTCAAATGAGCGGTCACCTCGGAACACAGAGGGTCGCTCGCAGGTGAGCCCAGGAAAAGGTGTCCAACAGCACCGATCATCAGAAAGTGCCAATTAAAATCCCATGAGATGGCACCGCCCACCACACAGAACGGCTCAAATCAAAAACAAAGCCTCTGACAGTAGCCAGCCTTGGTCGCAGGGCGGCTGGAGCCCTCGACCGTGGCTGGTGGGGGCCAGTTTGGGACAGCCCCCCCGGAAGACGGTTTTGCAGTGTTTGTAAGTGAAGCACACACTTACCACGTGACCCAGCACAGCCCCCTCTCGGGATAATCTTAAAGAAATGAAAACCTGTGTTTGCAGCAAGAACTTGGAGGTGAAGGGTTATGGCAGCAGCGTTCACAACCACCAACAACCGAGGGCCCCAGTGCCCCCCACAGCTCGGGGCTTCGGCTCAGCGTGAGCGGAACCCACGCCCAGCAGCCGGCTGAGCCCGAGAAGCCAGGCCTTGGGGACCAGGTCCGCGGCCGCCTGGTGGGGGGCGCTGTTTGAGGCGAAGCACCAGGAATCTGGGGGCTCGGGGGGCTGTTCTCTGCCCTGATGCAGGGGTCGCTCAGCTTCAGGCACGTGTTATCGCATGAGGATTTAAAAGTAAATGTTTAAAACATCCAGTAGAGAGAACGCTCATTTAAAGAAGGCAAATATCCTCAACGCGGAGTCAGCTGCATAGACGGTACCCGTCCACCCAGGAAACGAGGGAGTTTGGAATCACTGGGACAGTCTGTGGAGACGGCCGGCTCAGGGAGGGCTGGCTTTGCGGCTTTGAACACCATCTTACAAGGAAGTGCTTGCAGAGATTCGCCCCCCTCCCCCCCCACTGCCCCTCCTAAGGGGCCATGATTCAGGTTTTGGCCTTGCAAGGGCCCCAGCAGGAGCCCCAGGGCACCCTCCTCCTGGGTGCGGGCTGGCTGCCTCCAGACCCTGCGGCTTTTGAAACAATTCCTTCAGGGGTCCGAGGGCAGGGCGGAGGTGGAAATTCCGTCTTGAGTTCACAGCAACAAATAAGCCGAAATACACAAGCAACAAATCAACTTTCCTGTTGTTGGCAACTTGAGTGCTTTCATGGTGGCCAGTGGCCTGCACCCCAAGACGACAGATCAGAAAGCCAGGGATGAGGGTGAGTCCGGGGCCGAGGACAGTCAGTCCCGCGGAAGGGTGTGGAGTCCCGAGGG
>JAQQSY010004982.1:0-11962 GCA_028646535.1 Procyon lotor | reverse complement strand
TCATAAGCGAATTACTGGTGTTTCTATTCCTGGAACATTGTTTGTTTCATTTATTGGATGTTTACATTTTGGGAAGGCAAACACTTTTGTTTGTTAAAAAATTGAATATTTGTAATTTGTTGTTCCTAAGATTTTTATACCATAACAAAACTTGTTCTTTTCCCCTGAATTTACAGTTTCTAAATGAAGACAAGCAAGTATAAAACGGGGAAGAATAGGCTTTATTAATCAAATGCTGTCTTGATTTTTCTAAATGAGAAGATAGTTTTATTTGTAACACTAAACATGGAAGCTGTTTTTTAGTAAATTTGTTTGGGAAGATTCATGTTGTGTTCTGTATTAGATTGCCCCATCCAGTGTATGAAGCAGATTTGGTCTTTGTCTTCTTAAGTTCCTCTACTTTATAGTTGTGGTTTTACTTAAACAAAACAAAACAACTGCATTTCATGTCTTAAAAAAAATGTTTAAATGTGTTCTTCAGAACATTGCAAAAGACTAAAAATAAAATAATGTGAAAATACTACAACCTAAATAAATTCTTAATGTCACAGGTGTTTTACTTTGATGATGTGCCTTTGAATAATTTGGGACACTTCTAAAAGCATACTTTGTGTTTGTAATAATCTTTGATGAGCTTGGAAATAAAATTTCTGCTTAATTCGTCAAAAAAAAAAAAAGAAGTCATCAAGATTGTTTGCATTGAATACAAAAGAATACACAGAGGGAAAGGCATGGAGGAGAGTTTAAAGATTCAGAAAAAAGCGGAAAATAAGTGACATAGGGAAGTCCCTAGATGAATCAAATGGTAAGTGAAGCAGTGCAACTAGAGAAATTAGCTAGAACAGGAGGAGAAACACTTCTTCCACAGAGACAATAATAAGAAATGGATAGAAAAGATGTATTTCTGGGGTAGAGTAGGAAAGAAACTTCAGGAAGTTTTCACATGATAACTCCTTGTAATTCTATAAAGTAGTGGATGAGAGCATCTCCCAAGGTTGTGGAGAGACAAAAGAGCCAGAAGTCAAAAGATATTTATTGAATTCCAGCCACATGACCACAATCGAGGAGAGTAGTAAAAATGGAATCACAGTGATAGGATGACATTTTCCCCACTGTAATACCCTACCTAGAATGGAGGCAGGAACCAAACCTAAGTCTGTGAACAATAAAACCCAGTATTTCTTCAGAAGCCTGAACTCCCTGATATGAGTGGTAACAGCAGGATTGTGATAAAAACAATGTGAAGTAAGCAAATATATTGAAATCTGATTCTTTTAGGAAGAGAATGCATTAAAAAAGGAATGTAGTTCAATTGGAATCTTGGGAAACTCATTTGAGTCTGTCAGTGGCCATCAAATATGATGTACTACATATTGGCTAACTGAATATAATAATAAAAAAATAAAACATCCACATAAAAGTATAAATAAAAGAATATTATGAAATAAAAAATATGGCACCTATGCTACTTATTTATAGAATAATATGTAGAAAGGCAATTTACACACTTATTTGCTTCATATAAATAGTTCCTTAAAAATTTCAAAATAAGACAACTGCATTTTCCCCCCAATTCCGTAATCACTATAGCTTCTTTTGATCTAATCGTTTGTTCTCTTTCATGAAGTTACTTTGGATTTAGAAAAAAGCAGAGGCTAGTGATTCCCACTGTAACTAATATCTGGATATTTGACTAGTAAATCAGAACCCTATTCATTCTCTAAACTAGAGGAAACCAGTCCAAACTCAACCATCTTAGGGCACTTTTATTACGTAAGGAAAACTCAGGAATGACCAAGACTTTCAAAGTGTGTGTCTTCCGTTTGCCCTGAGTAGCCAGCTAGTCTTCCCACTGGATATTTATCTTCATCACTATAAGTGCTCCATAAGCAGACAGCCTGCAAAAACAGTGTGTAGCAAATAAAATACTTACGTTCAGGTAGTGGAATGAGTGGGATAAATTTGCTGAACACACTCTTTGTAATAGAGGGACTGGATACAAAGCAGGAATAATTGCCTTTGTCTGATGCCTCGACATTTGCAATGTAGAGATTTCCATTTGTCTGAGACACAAATCTTCGTTTATCCATTGTGATAAATACAGGAAATTCATTTAGAAGCCAGCGGTAGCTAAGATCATCTGGAAGGAAATGTTTTCTTCCAAATATTAAATTCTTCTCCAAAAGCAAAAATTTTGTTTTCTAGGAACGAGCTAGGACATAATCTAATCTAGGCTATTGTAGAACAAATGTTGGAAGTAGACCAAGACAAATAGTGCAAATGTTCCAAAAACTACCATATTTTGAGTGAATATAAGCTAGGAGCTAGGCAATTAGCAACTATTTCTCTCTCAATCATTTTATGGCCTATTAATATTCTAACTTCTATTTCATTGATGGGCTAAATGAAACTCAGAGTAGTTAAACGTTTTGCTTAGAATTTCATAATTGGTTAAATAGAATTGGGATTTTTAATCTAGGTCTGATAATTCCCAAACTCATGACCCATTTTCCTTACTGCATTAAAAAGAAAAAAATGAAGATTCCTAGCCACACCGTATCTTTATATCTTTTTTCCTTTTATACTCCTATTTTGAATTACAGATTTAGAATTTCCCCAAGGTCTTTTATTAAAACAGGTGCCAGACTCATCTTTCCATAACTTAAACAATGTCATGCGACTCCTATTGTCAAGGCCCTCCAAAGTAAATCTCACTCAAGTTAAAGCCAATGTAATTACTATGAATTATGAGGCCCCATGTGATACAGCTCTTGTATCTCTCCAGTTTCATTTCCTATTACCTTCTATCTTATGCACTCTATTCCAGCCTCTCTGGCTTCCTAGGTCTTCCTTGATAGTTCCCTCTCATGCCTTTGTTGCGTCTGCCTGGTATGTTCTTCCCTCCCACACCTGCACTGTTAGCTTCTTCATGTCCTTAAGGCCTTTATTCAAAGTTACCTTCACAGCATTGTCCTTTATAAATGTTCAGCCAACCCGTTAACACTCACTCTTCCCTCTTCCTTGAATAAGTTTTTCTTCCTTGTGCTAACCTCTCAATATCTAGGGACGATATACCCGTTAACTATGTATCTGGTACATTGGCTGTCTCTGCTGGTAGCAAACCTCTGAGGGCAGGTGGATTTTTGTGTTTCACTCACTGAGGTATTCTTGTGGCATAAACAGTGCTTAGCACACATAATTGTGTGACACGTGCTCACAAGAAATTTCTTAAATGAATGAGCAATGAATGAAGCCCATCCAGTGCTGAATGTAGTCAAATGTAGTCATTGGCTATTTATAATCATTTACTTTGTTTGTGGGAAATGCTATGGAGATTAGGTGATTTTTTCCCCATAGTGTTAGCAGGTCTTCAAAGAAAAAGACTATTCTTTCATTGAAATGTTGTTACAACATTTTGAATTCTATGTTCCTCCTGTATTTACCATTTAAGAGTCTTTCTCCTGTTTTTTTGGAGAGAAAATTACTGACATTTGATATATAAACAACCAGAATTTATATACATATAATTGGAATAGAACACATATAGATGTGTATATATAATTATATACATAAAGCATACATTTTATGATATGCATTATACATTTAGATATGTTCATTTCTCTATTGATATATCATCAATACATTCCATACAAAATGATTTATAACAGCCTGTTCTATACGGGCATTTTAAAGTCAAATTTATGATATAATAATAATATTAGAACTCTAAGAATATAAAACATTATTTTTTCATTGTGAAAAGAAGTATTTACATATTATTTCAAGAAGATATTTGACAAATAAAACAAGTGAAAATTAATGAACGTATATAAGGTGCTTATCTTTTATTTTTTTTTAAGATTTTATTTATTTATTTGACACAGAGGAGAGAGATCACAAGTAGGCAGAGAGGCAAGCAGAGGGAGAGGGGGAAGCAGGCTCCCTTCTGAGCAGAGAGCCCGATACGGGGCTCAATCCCAGGACCCTGAGATCATGACCTGAGCCAAAGGCAGAGGCTTTAACCCACTGAGCCACCCAGGAGCCCCTTGGTGCTTATCTTTTAATTAGCACTTTGGTGGCTTTTATTTTAGCCATATCAAATTACAGGAAACACATATTCAAAGGTTGAAGCTTACTACAGATGACACTTAATTTAACCCCTTTCTAAATTGGATGATTATTCTTGCAGCTAGATGCTCCTAAATAGATTAATAGCTTATTATATTATGTCTTTATCCTTTTTTAGCACTTATATAATTCACAGAATATTGTAGATGTAATATTTTTAATGAAATGATGGACTAATTATACGTCACTCTTTGGCACTGTTGTATTTTAAAAATAATTTGTAAAAAAAATCTATCATATTTTCTCCTGTGTAAGAGGAATGTTAATGAGGACACAACCTAACATATATGTTGTTTATAAACCAAAATGATTGCAGATCTTTGGAATTAGGGCCCAAGTGACTAAAGAGCCTGGAAGTGTCTCTAACCATTTGTAAGCAATGCATCACAAGGTTAGGCAAATATTGAGTCTTATTTGATCATAAATGTACCATTATTGATAAGAAAATTAAAATGTAGCCATTTATTGAATAGATCCATACAGTCACAGAGGAACTTTAAATTTACCTGGAAAATGGTATGGAGGATCACAGAGAAGCACCATTCCCTTCCCTTCTCTCACTCTGACCTCAGGACGCTCCTCAGGTGGGAAAGGGTCAAGATCTAATTATGAAGGCAAAAAGGAAAATATTCACTCTCTAGTCAATAGAAAAAGATTTTCATTAAAGTTTACCTTTCATCTACTCACTTTGGGATACGATACTTCTTAGTTGGTTTGGTGGAACCTACGAAAGTCAATTCCCTATTTTTACCTGGCGGCATTTTCAGGTACTCTAAGACTTCTGTGGTAAATGCCTGCTGATGGATATGGGTAGCAGCCTGCGTAAGTATTCTGACAACCCTAAAAATTATAATATCCTCAACTTTTTCTTCAGGTTTAGGAAGAATCTCAGAAAGGGTATCTGGGAATACAATGAGCTTGGGCAAAACCAGGAATCTACCAAAGTAAGTAAAGAGGAGTGACTTAGAGAGGAAGGAAAAGACTTATTTGAAAAGCATATTTTTCTTCCTGAGGAAATGACTTGAATGTGGTGAAAGAATAAGGATGAAAAGTAGGATCTTACGTTTTTTGGTGAATGTCATTAATTTTTTTCTCCTTTTCAAATTCTGAATTTTCCTTATTCTCATTTCCTTTTTTCTTTTCTGTTTATTTAGAATTCACATTTTGCTCGGTTTCATGAAACTCTGCTATTTGAGTCTTCCTTTGCTTTACTGGTCCTCATTCTGTTTCAACCCTGCCTCATCTCCTATTTCTTCTCTGTGATCAGTACTCAAACAATAGAATCAAATTGTTACTTCTCTCAATATACTTATATCTCTGAAAAGTCATCATTCTAATTGTTACCTTTTTGCAGAGAGCCCTTCAGATCTACATTTTTAATCCTGATGCTTCACTTGAATGCCACCCCATCCTCAAATACTTAGTTGACATTTCAACAATAATAACTTAATGTCATCATAACCTCTGCATGTGAAGCCATCATTTCAATGCTTCCTCCCAACCTTGAAATTGGTTTTACTTCCTCCCATTCCATTTTAAAGAGAGCAGAATGTTTCTGCCCTTTGATTCAACTTTCCTTTAAAAAATATTTAGGGACTTTTTTTCTTCAGCACAATGTAATCTATTATTTCTTCAAGGATTATGTTTATTTTTTACATTCACATTGTCACCACATTAATTGAATCCGACAGCTCAGTCCTTGCTGGTAATCACTGACACACGGGTTCTCTTAAGACATCAATTTCATCCTATAATCCATTTTGCAAAAGATTTAAGTGCTGACTTACAAAATTGCACACAGGAGATCATCTAGTCCAACTCCTCTTTCAATGCACAATTTTCTTCTAGAATAGCTTTTAACTTTAAGTTTAGCACAAGGCTTCTGAAAATATTTTTAAAAATATATTTATTTATTTATTTATTTGACAGAGAGAGAGAAAGAGATCACAAGTAGGCAGAAAGGCAGGCAGAGAGAGAGGGGAAAGCAGGCTCCCCGCTGAGCAGAGAGCCCGATGTAGGGGCTCGATCCCAGGACCCTGAGATCATGACCTGAGCCGAAGGCAGAGGCTGTAACCCACTGAGCCACCCAGGAGCCCCTGAAAATATTTTTTTTTTTTTGACAGCCTTCATAAGGAGAAATTTTAACTTAAACTTAACATAATTTAATTAGTTTAATTTATTCCTAATAAGGTAAGTTACATAGTATGGAGTAAGATTCTGTCAGGTAGAGTCAAGCTTTAGAGAACACAACTGTAATGTTATAATAAAAAAGAAAAGGAAAGAGAGAGAGAGAGAGAGAATGCATGGCTTAGCACTTCCACTAATGCTAGTTATTCAAAATCCTTCAGGATACGGCCTTAGTTTATTTTCCAATACCCCTCAGGGTGCTTTGCTCTCTTGAAATTGTTTTCTCCACACAGTTAAGGCCCACTGATCATATAGGACCCACTCCATCTATGGACTTTTTCTCTCGTTTTCTTTTCATCTTGCTTTTTCTTCTTGCCGAACTCTCATAATAACAATATTTTTTACTCCACCTAGACACACTGGACCTCATTAAAGTTACAGTTACTTACATCCAAAGCTCAGGGTTGCTTCTGTGCTTCTGACCATCCCATAGTTATTTGATGCTAAGCAGTAATATATTCCAGCATCTTTCTGTTTGTCAGGGTTGTTGATAACAAGGTTTCCACCTACCATGCTGTACCGATCACTGGTCAGATCAATATCCCCATTATTCATTCTCCATCTATGAGAAAGAAAAACAAATGTCATATCAAAGGTCATTAGGCCTGCAAGTAGCAATACTGGCCTAATATCATTCTAAAATAATATGGGTACAGCTCCATGTGAAATCAGATGATTAAGTAGATGACTCAGTGTTGTATTTCTTCACACCCTATAATTCTGAGTCTCTGGGCTTATGATTTATAATTTAGTTCAAGTACAGAAAGGTAAATGTTCAAGTGCATGAAATTTGTTTTCTTTATTCATAAGGCATCGGAAAGGACAAATATTTTGTTGAATTTTGCTACATTAACTGGTTTCTTAGCAGATATACATAGATTATAAATGATAACCTATGTATGTACTAGTTAGATTCATGAATATCTAGATGTGTTACATAAAATATTAAAAGCACTGCTCTAGCAAAAGTAAAATATAAAATATCAGTACCTGATTCTAAATATCAAAATAAATTCCCAATAAAAGTAATTGAAATCAGGGTTCTATTCAGTAAATGTCACACTCTGACCACTAGAGGTCGATCACACAATTTGAAAATTGTAAAAATAAATTGGATCTTTTGTTTCCAAGCCTGCAATATAATATTGCAGGTATATTTAGAGGGATTGTGTTATAAATAAATTGACTAAAAACAGGACTCTAACTTTCTTGGTGAGATGACGAGAAGGATAAATGTAGAAAATAGTTTTCAGTTAAGCTGACCATGTATGTATTATACTCATTCTGTTACCAGGATTGATGTCTTCAGCAATGTCATAGGCAAGAGCCATGATCAAATAGCAGGCTGTGGCCTCATGACTCATGGCTTTGTGCACTTCTGATCAGGGTCAGAATCTTACCCAAAAAGGCCTAATGATTTTAGAATATCTTTTATTAAATCAAATTACTGGAACATTTTTATTTTTAGTTTTAATTTTTATAAGGTAGGAGGTAATTTAAAAGCAAAGACAGAAAACTATAGATTTTCTATTCTAGAAAAAAGCATTTCTAGAATAATGCTTTTGCATTTTGAAAACCTACCAAATTCCAACCCAATGAGTCTATCTTCCCCCTCCCCCTGGTTGATGGCACTATTGGCTCTGCTTGAACAATCTGATGTCAAGTTGCTTAGCATTTGCCAAAGCAGTGGGTTTCCCTGTTGAGCAATACCTGTTCTTATGTGTTTTTTTTTTCCATTACGTTGACTCCAAATTTTTATTTATTGCATTAACTCCTCTCTAATGGATTTGATTCTGCCTTTGATGTCATACAGTGATTAAATTTTGCTGTGTTTTGGTAAGTTCACCGGATTACTTATCTTCAAGAATGTACACCAGTCTTGTAACTCCTTTCAGACAGTTTTCAATGCAATTTTATTAGCATTCTCATTATTTTGAGGGCCAATGCAAGATAATAAAATCATCAAGGCTGATAAGTAGAAGGTAAAGTTCCCTGTTGTAGCTTTCAGGGTATTGCCCTGAATAAGAAATTATCACAGAACGTGCCATAAATATAAAACTACTGTGTGAATGACACATTGCATGATTACCAAGGTTAGTGTGGCTTGCTCTGAATATTAAGTAAAGTTTTAAAAACTTCAAATGTTCTTTTCCATCAGACAAGCTGCATCATGAGCTGAATTCTTTCCCTTTCTTTTTCCCCTCTGTCAAATGCAGACTGTCTTCATAACAGAATTAAACATCTACTTCTCCTTTCCAGCTCTCTACATTAATGTGTAGATAGTCAGACCACACTCATCCTGGGGACTTCAGTGCTGGTGCAACCTATGGGAGGGAGTTAGTGAACGTATTTGTTGGGCAAAGCTTTGCCTCCTTATTTTATGTTTTAAATTTTGGTAAGAACACTTAATACAAGAGCACTTATACGAGGTATCTAAAAGCATCAAACTATAGAAGCAAAGAATAGAATGGTGGTTGCCAGCGACTGGAGAAAAGGGGGAAAAGGGAGTTGCTAATCAATGTGTATACAATTTTAGTCATGCAAAGCTTTGCTTCTTAATGAGTCTGAGGGTAGGGGTCGGGTAGGCACAGCAAGAAGCACACATTTCTAGAACATGACCTGAGAACAGTTTCTTCTGTTTTGTTGCCTCCATTCCAGGCTGTAGACTGATTTGCTGTTTCCATGTATGAATGTCAAGGACAAGGTGTCACAAAATAAATATCACCGAAATAGCTTTTGAGATCACCGAAATAGCTTTTGGGATGTTATCAGCCTATCTAGATAGATACATACTGAAAAAATTACATGTTTCTTTGAAAGCCATAAAACCTGTACTGTGCTTCAGTCCTGCATCTGTGATTTACTAACTCTGGAGCAAGTCAATTTACTTATTCATTATTCAGCTTCCTCTCCTATAAAATTATGTGCTTGGATTAGATCTCCTCTACAGACCCGATTAGTTATACTATCCCATGTCCATAATGATGTATATAAACTCCCATTATGTGGGGCTTCAGGGTAGAAACAAATCTAGCCTATCAAATATTTTCAAAATAAATGTGTTACTTATAATTTATAAAGTATCTACTTATTTTGCATTCCCATGCATGAAATTGAAACAATAAAAATAATTTCAAAGGGATGCTGTTTTTCTATTTAAATTCGTATTTTAAGAATAATTTTGTGATTTAGCCCAGAGACTCATGAGAGTCTCTCGAATGCAAGAGAAAGAGTTCAATTAGGGTTAAATTTATATATATTGTTATAACTTTTTATAACAATAGAAAGTTGTTTTTCTATTGAGAAAAATACCGTGAAAATCAATCTTGTTGAATGACAACCTTCAATTAAGTTAGCTGACATTGACACACTAGAGCCCCAATTTTCCCATCAATCACTTGTGTTGTCTTCATGGAACCATTTTACAGGTGAAATTTAAATTCATTGGTGTTTGGTTAATTTTTTAATCTTATTCTTTGTATCAGACTAGAAACAGTATACTTTTCTGAACCATCTGAAGCAGAAAAACCCATTGTTACCTTAGAAGTTATTTTTTATAACATAAATAGGTATCTCCCCAAAACCAGAAAGTGGTATATTGATATAGATTATCTAATTTTAAGGAATTTGCTATATTGCCTGGAATATAGATTTTAGACCACTGGAAAAAAGCGGTGCTTTCCAGAATTATGTATGTAAGCTCTCTAAATGTAGTTGACAGAGGAATACTATCCATAATATGTGAGTATGAGTTATCCAGGTTGATGCATGTAAGAACATTTTATCCTCAAATGTGTATATTTAAATTGTGCATGATTTTCATATAACCTTGTATATGCTTAATAACACGATCACCATTGGACAATTTTTAAGTGGATAATATCAAATGGCATTGGCATAGTCTGTGTAGGAAAGAGGCAGTGGATTATTTGCACATATTTAAGAAAACTTAGTATCTATTTGGGCATTAAACAACTCTACTTTAATAACTTACATGCCAATATTTTGTTAATATTCCTGCATTTTGTTAACAACCGTATGTTATAGCTTTCTCTATCAGTACAGGGTCACAGATGCTCATCTATAATCTAGTCTGACACTCCAGTGTGAAAAGAGCAGTGAGGTACATTACTTGTAAACTGGGAAAGGGCTGGCTCGTGCCCTACAGTTTAGCGAAACTTTTCCTTCTGGTGACTCCTCTGGATAAATGGTATTGATTGGCTGCTCTTCAAAAATTGGTCCAAATCCTTTATCTTCCTCAGAAACTACAAGAAAAATAAAATTATTTTACATTGTGCTATTTTATAAGTCAAAGAAAACTTGGATACATTTTAAAAAGTTTTGGAAGAATGTTAGAAACAACAAATCTCCATTTCCATGTGAAACAAAGATATTTGCCTCCATAATCCGGAGGAAAACATTTAGGTGCTTTATTCGAAATTCTGTCCATCTCTCATTATTTCTCCCAAGGCACCTGGTGTCGTCGTGCTTAACTACTCACAGTCCCTCAAACAGGTCAGGCCTTCATGTCCCTGAGACTATGCAACATGTTTTTCCCCTTTCTGGAATCACCATCTCATTTTTCTCCTCTTCTCAAAACTCAAACAGTCCTTTATGACTCAGCCATAGTTAGTTCCTTTAGAAAGCTACTTCTCACCCCTCCTAGTTTTAGTTGGTCCTTATTTGTGTTCTCACAACTCCTCATACAGCTTAGGGTACTTAGCACACCTTCTGTGATTCTTGGTACAAATGTCTGTTCCATGAGACTCCAAATGCTTGGAACAGGTGGCTGTGTCCATAATCTCCCAGCTAGCTGTCAAGCAGTCTGGAGCACAATAGGTGCTTAATGATTTTTTAAAAAGAGAATGGATGAATCTCTAGAAGCTCCGAGAAATTAGTCTCTTGTTTATTTTATTTTTTCTAAACATGTGACCAGCATCTGTACTCAGTAACATCTAGAACAGTCAATAAAAAAATTATTGAGATCTGACCAACTGGTTCAGAATACATCACAAGCAAACGCAAGTTGGGAAGCAGCTGTTTCTCTGGAAGGGAACAGTGATGCCTCACAGCAGGAAGAGGAGGAAGAATCACTCCTATGACATCAATGCGGCAACATTTACAGAGAAGAGCTAAAAGCCATATGCCCCACATGGGGGCTAGGAAGGAGGATATTCTTAATAAGATCATTAAATTGTCTCTGCTAGGGTTGCCTGGGTGGCTCTGTGGGTTAAAGCCTCTACCTTCGGCTCAGGTCATGATCTCAGTGTCCTGGGATCGAGCCCCGCATTGGGCTCTCTGCTTAGCGGGGAGACTGCTTCCTTCTCTCTCTCTCTCTCTCTCTCTCTCTCTCTCTCTGCCTGCTTGTGATATCTCTCTCTCTGTCAAATAAATACATAAAATCTTAAAAAAAATGTCTCTGCTAGAGCAAAGCTATGGTTCACTCCTCCCAATATTATTTAAGAGAAAGTTTAAGGCAAACACCAGAGACATTTTGTTTGCTCCAACAATGACCTTGAAGATGAGAACTTTGTTCTAGCTTCTATTAATGAGCAGTTTCATTATATCATTTAAATCTTGCCTCAGTACCATTTACACTGCCTTTGGAAAAATTATTTAACTCTCTAAGCCTCAATATCACCCTTTA
>JAQQSY010004981.1:0-11962 GCA_028646535.1 Procyon lotor | reverse complement strand
AACAAGCCTTCTAGGGGCTTCTGATAACTGGGCAACTTTGAGAACCACTGGACTAGCACATTCTAGCACATTCTAGCAGATGGTAGAATCTCAACAAATGCTAGTTTTCTACCCCCCCTCCTTTTTTTTTTTTTTTAAGATTTATTTATTTATTGTAGAGGGGAGAGAGCATGTGAGCATGGAGGGGAGGGACAGAGGGAGAGGGAGAGAGAGAATCTCAAGCAGACTCCCCGCTGAGCAGGACCTGAGATCATGACCTGAGCCAAAATAAAAAGTCGGGCGCATAACTGGTTGAGTCACCCAGGTACTCACTCTCCCCTTCTTTATGCTTTCTTGATAACTATTTTTTCAGCTTCTTCTTGGGTTTCATACTAATTTTAAACTCTTCAAGAGTCAAGGCAGATTTTCTCTGTCTCATCTTCTTTTCTTTCTCTTTCCAAAGTTCCTGATGAGGGTTAGCATTCAGTCGGAACCCAGAGAAAGTTAACTCTATTTCCATGTGCCAAATCAGGACAGAAGTGCCCTAGGCTTTACTTATTTATTTGACTTATGTAGCACCTTGGCTCAATCATGTGTCTGGAAGATGAAGCGTTCGGTGTGTGCCAGAGTGAATACCAATCTAGCTCGGACACTAGGGATGCTGGGAGTGTGATGTCTTCTGCTCAGTGTCAGCAAGCACCACTTCAACCCCAATGAACATAAAAGCCAGAGCAATGTCATAGACCATTTGGTCTTGATTAAAGAAGAGATGTAATAAAACCTCATCAGTTCACAGAAAGTGGAATAAAACAGGAAGGAAGGCCAATAAATAAATGAAAAACCTCAGTTGTATAGAAAATGCTTTTGTTTTAAAATTGCAATTTTATTTGCCTTGCACTTTAGGTTGAAGAAGGCACCCAAATCTGAGACCAGTTAACCACATGGCTGCTATGAGCGATGAATCTAATCCCTGGTGCGTTCTCAGTACAGTGACCTTAACATTCACGAGGCACTCACTAAATAATATTATTAAATTACTACTAGGTGGTAAGTGAATGTTTATTGGATAAGTGGTTAATTGAAAGAGTGGTTTAATGAACGAATAAACTGTCAACTTGTTTGATCATCAACTTTTTCTTTAGTTTTCAGGGAAAATTATTCCATCAGTAGCCAGTGAGTCCCTTAAAAGCCATCGGATAAGTACCGTTGAAACTCAAAGAAAGGGGAAAAAAAGCCTTTTCATTATAGCCCTAAACTAGAAACTACCCAAATGTCCATCAAAAGATGAATGAATAGGGTTGCCTGCCTGGCTCAGTTGGAGCAAGCAACTCTTGATCTGGGGGTCATGAGTTCAAGCCCTAAGCTGGGGTTAAAAAAATAAAAAGAATGAATACAGAAATTGTAATTCACCCATATGATGGAATACTATTAAGCAATAAAAAGGAACAAATTATTGATACACACAACCATTTCGATGAGCCTCAAAAACATTATAAGCAAAAGAAGCCAGACAAAGAGGGCACATACTTTTTTAAAAACTTTTAAAAATTTTTTTACAAAAAATTTCCCACATACTTCAACCCCAATGATTTCATTTATATCACATTCTAGATAAGGCAAATGTAATCTTTCATCAGAGAGCACATCAGTGGTTGCCTGAGGCTGGGAATGCGGGTTGGGACTGATTGCAAAGGGACCTGCAGGAACCTTTCAGGGTGACGGACAATGTCTGTATCTTCCATTTGCCAAAACTCACTGAACTGTTCATTTAAAACGCACGGGTTCCTTGTCTCTGAATTATAACCTCACAAAGTTGGTTAAAAAACAGAAAGAAGGGGCGCCTGGGTGGCTCAGTCGTTAAGCCTCTGCCTTCGGCCCAGGTCATGATCCCAGAGTCCTGGGATCGAGCCCCGCATGGGGCTCCTTGCTCGGCAGGAAGCCTGCTTCTCCCGCTTCCACTCCCTCTGCCTGGGTTCCCTCTCTCGCTGTGTTTCTCTCTGTCAAATAAATAAAATCTTTAAAAACAACAACAACAACAAAAACAGAAAGAAAATAGCAACAGTGTATCCTACAAAGGCCTGGAAGCCCCTTGCAGAGCGGTGTGGATTCTGACTGCAGAGTGAGATGGGGCAAATAAAATGGGGCCTGCCTATTTTATTCATTTTATTCTGCTCTGGCTCGAGCCCATCCACTCGGGTTCCGTCTTCCAGAGCTGGTCCCCGGGGAGGCCAGTGCAACGGGGTGGGACACCGCGGCCTAAAGCGAAGTAATTGCTGCATGCAAATCAGATATTTCAAGCTCGTTCCTCAGGCCCTGCTCTTGTTTTGCTCTTAAACTAAACGTTAACCTCTAATTTCAGCACTGACCGGGCCTGTCTCCAACATGCATTAAACACAATGTTCCAAGCCCTGAGGCAACCATTCAGAGGGCCCCAGAGAATCTTAACAAGCCCTCTCACCTTGAAAGGCTATCTCACAAACGGTTTTCCAAACTCCTACAATCACAGACATTCTGTGGGGCCTCCAGCCCTCGGGAGTGGGGGTTTGGTCCCCACGGAAGAATCAGGACAGAAATCTGGGATTGGAGAACAGATACCAGGGAGGTATTGTCTACCCAGCTCCCGGTAATTCCGCTTTCCATCCATCCATGTTATTTTCTCAAATAACATTTCACAATCCAAATGTAATTATTTGAAGCATGGAGAGAAACACACAAAATAAGAATCACCACTAAATGATTACCACTGATTCACATTTTCGTCTATTTTTTTTTTTTAGGAATACACACACACGCTCACACACGCTCACACACACATTTATTTAAGATAAAAATAAGATTTTACTGTACCGATTGTTTTGTTAGTTTAGTGGGAACATGTCCTCACACCATTCAATAGTCTCAGTCAACCTCCCATTAGTCAGCCACTTAGTTCTTACTGTAGAACAAATAACCTCCAAATCTTAGCACCCATACGTGGTGAATTAGTTCCCACTTAGGGGTTTGTGGGTCCGTATGTCTCCATCTTGCCCCTGGGTCAGCAGGCTAGTTCCAGCATGTTCCATGACCATACGAGAGACACAAGGGGACACACTCAACCGGTACACTTCAAATCTCCACTGATTTCGTAACTGTGAACATCCCACCAGCAAGAGCAAGTCACGTGGGCGCGAGCCCGACGTAATGGGACAAACCAACTCTACTGTTTTGGAGGAACTGCAGTTACCCGGCAAAGGGCACGGATACAAGGTGGGAGGTAAGCTTGGGGCCAGTAACGCAATCTCCCACACACTTCATTTTCAGTGACTCACATGGGTGCTCATGGATTCATTTATTTACCACTCACCTAGTGTTATGTGCCGGCAACTATTCTAAGTGTCTTTTTTTTTTTTAAGACTTTATTTATTTGACAGAGAGGAGAGATCACAAGTAGGCAGAGGCAGGCAGAGAGAGAGGGGGAAGCAGGCTCCCCGCTGAGCAGAGAGCCCGAAGTGGGGCTCGATCCCAGGACCCTGAGATCATGATCTGAACCGAAGGCAAAGGCTTAAACCACTGAGCCACCCAGGTGCCCCTCTAAGTGTCTTATAAATATTTAATTCTCAAAACATATCTAGGAGGTAAGTGCTGTTGGTAACCTCATTATACAGATGAAGAAACTGAGGTACAGAGAGGTTAAACAGTTTGCCCATAGTCATCCAGCTGGTAAGCGGGGGTTGGGGAAGCAAGGAAGTCTGCCTCCAGAGACTGTGTGGGGAAGCGCCACTCTAGGCGGCCTCCCTCATGATTCATCCATTAACCCCCTGCCCCCACTAGACTGTGGGCAGGAATTGAGCCCCCAAGGCAGTACCCAGCCCTGGGGACATTCAGGATATAGTTCTTGAATGAGTTTATCTTATCATTAACTATTTCAGTTGGTTCTTGTATGTTCGGCTAATTTACACTGTATGGGCTGAACTATGTTCTCTCAAAATTCAGATGTAGAAACTCTAGCTGTCATCCCCTCAGAATGTGACTGTATTTGGAGAAGGCCTTTACAGAGGTGATTAAGTTCATATGAGGCCGTTAGCGTGGGCCCCTACGCAACCCCACTGGAGTCCTTATAAGAAGAGGACGCCTGCCCACGTGGAGAGACAGCAGGGATGTGTGTGCAAAGAGGGAAGGCCTCGGGAGGACACAGTGGGAAGGCAGCCACCTGTAGGCCAAGGAGAGAGGCCTCAGAAGAAACCGAATCCATTTGGTTTTGATCTCTTGACATCTAGCTTCCAGAACTGTGAGAATATGTGTTTGTGTTCTTTAAGCCTCCCAGTGTGTGGAATTTTGTAATGGCAGCCCTTGCAAACTAACACATACGCCACGTTGCTACAGGCATCAGAGAAATGAAATCTTTCCTGAGCTGGCCAAGGAAGGGCGGACAGCAGAACTTTGGGGGCCCATCTGCCTTGCTCAGGAATGCAGTAATGGGGGTGGGGGTCTGTCTAGCCAGGGCCCTATAACTCCTTCGGATTGAGCACTTCATTTCCTTCTGTAGGTTTTCTTTAAAAAGGAATGCAAATATGAGGGTGAGAATTATGGATAGAATTTAGAAACTTGTGATCCATAGGCAAGACTTAGAATAGAAGGTTAAGACTATGATTTTTTGCGGCTCAAACACACCCCCTACTTTTCCTTCCTCACATACCTCCTAACAGATTCATTCCATCAACACCAGGTGTCTGCTATGCTGGGTCCTGTGCGGGGTGCTGGGGTCACACTGGTCACAGGACAGGAAGTGCCTGCTCCCATGGGGCACCCGTTTGAATTCTCACAAGCAGCTAAAATATTTCAACCTGAAATGTTGAATGACTTGAATGAATTTCCACACCTATGAATTCACTTTTTCACTGACTCATTCATTCAAAAATCTATTTAGTGCTTACTAGGTACCAGCTGCTATTCTAACCATAAGAGAAGGGGCTTAAATAAGATATTGTCACTGTTATCTAAGGGCTCAAGTTTAATAGATGAGTGACAGGTAAGCTCACTGGCCAGTGGCAGTAATGGGGATGGAGTAGGGGAGTAGTACTGTCGTGGTGCAGGGACTGTGGTCATGCAGGGACTGTGGTCACAGAGGGGACTGTGGTCACACAGGGGCTGTGGTCACACAGGGGGCCGTGGTCACACAGGGGGCCGTGGTCATGCAGGGACTGTGGTCACGCAGGGGGCCATGGTCATGCAGGGACTGTGGTCACAGAGGGGACTGTGGTCATGCAAGGACTGTGGTCACGGAGGGGGCTGTGGTAGTACAGAAATCCTGGGCAAGACATGGTCACTCTGCTGAAAGCATAGGGAAGACTCTCAGGGCAGGGGAGATTTGTCCTTAGTCTTGCAGGATACCTGGTAGATAGGAGGGGTCTTGTGGGTCTTGGTCAAAATGGAGCTAGGTTAGGCAAAAAGGGGGAGTTTTCTGAAGCCCACAAGGACTTTCCTAGAACCCATAGGAAACAGGGTCTCCCAAGGCCTGGGACCAGGAGCTGGACAGACTTTGGAAACCAAAGTAAAAGATTTCTACTGACTTGCCAAAGCTGTGAGGTCTCTATCTCTCCTCCTCTCTGCCCATCTGCTTCCTGTTCCCCTTCAGTAGACCAGCCTTCTTGATTTTTCTGCCCACCCACAGCTCCTGAGCTGACCCATCTTTGAGTCAGGCAACCAGCAAAATCTGACTCATTTATTTGAGGCCCAACAGCATATTCTTAGGAGAAAAACTTCTAATTGACCTGCTTCTGTCAGGCTTCCTTCTTGATTCAATCAGCTATGGTCTGGGATGGGCAGGGCCGCTGATAACAAAAATGGCTGCCAGGTCCCATTCCAAAGGGTGGGAGAGGGGGTCTCAGGAAGGGGTGATGTGAGCCGCAGTGACATCACAGAAAGCATCTTCCACAAGGTGCAAAGGTGGGGAGTCGATTATGGCTTTTACTTTAAAAATCCCTCAAGAAGGGGCGCCTGGGTGGCTCAGTGGGTTGAGGCCTCTGCCTTCGGCTCAGGTCATAATCTCAGAGTCCTGGGATCGAGCCCCACATCGGGCTCTCTGCTCAGCAGGGAGCCTGCTTCCCCCTCTCTCTCTGCCTGCCTCTCTGCCTACTTGTGATCTCTCTCACTGTGTCAAATAAATAAAATCTTTAAAAAAATAAAAAAATAAAAATTCCTCAAGAAAACTGGCAGCATGAGAGGAAGAGTAGTGAATACCACTGGTTCAAGTCAAATTCCCAAACCCACAAGAATAATTAAACACAAAGCAGTATATGGTAAAGCTTAGATAACAAATACCAGAGGATTAAGTAATAGAATGAGATTCCATAGTCAGTGTAACCAAGAAGGAGGGAGGGATAGTCAAATTCAGGGGGTCAATCTGAGCCCTAGAAAGGACTTAGAAAGATGGGACTAGGAAAACAGCTGAAAAAAGAGAAAATGAAATCTCTCCAGGTGGGAGGGGATGACAGCATACAGGAATGGGAAGGGTCTGGAATTCCCATCTGCGGGGCTCCCTTGATCTTGTGACCTTGTTGCACGCGGCCATTTTAATTGGATAGATATGATCAGGCAGCTTTCCCAGAGAAGTGACATTCCTTTCTCTTTCAGGTCAAGAATTTCCCAGAAGCTGTTGGGACTGCTAGAATTTGTTATGAAATTCAGAAATCCTGATGATTTGGAGACAGCACTATTATTATGAATACTAGGACATCTAAAAATGACAGGCAGACAGGCAGAAAGAGAGAAAAAAAGAGAAAACTTCATAAAATAGGACTAAAATATGCCAAAATATGTCCTTTTAAAGACCAGGTCATCAGAGAAGGGGAAACATGAAGGTTATAATCTAGCTTCTATTTTTAGTCTTCCAAAGGTATCAAAGGAAGCCAAATGTGTTAGCCTGAGTCCAGGCCCCTGAAAGGGCCTGCCAATGGCTGAGCTGAGACAACTAATGAGAAAGAGGAAAAAAATGAGTAAGTTGAAGGCTGCGTGTCCTCTCCTGGGTGACTCTCAGAGAAAGGTCTGAGGAACTTGGGGAGTGACGTGCTTTCCCAACGGTTTAAGGGAGTCCATGAGGTCGAAAACCTTTATTTTTTTAACTTAATTTTTTACAAAGATTTTATTTATTTATTTGAGAAAGAGAGCGCACAGGAGCGGGACAGGGGTAGGGGAGGGGCAGAGGGGGGAAGCAGACTCCCCACTGAGCAGAGAACCCCATGTGGGGCTCTATCCCCTGACCCCGGGATCATGACCCGAGCCGAAGGCAGACACTTAACTGACTGAGCCACCCAGGTGCCCCCAAACCCTTTTACTAATCATACTAAGACTTCCTTTGCTCTTTCCTCTGTGTTCATATTTGCATTAATGGCACAAAAGCTACAGTGGGGTCTCAGGATGAATCCGGACAGTGGCACTAACTGTCCCGTGGTTCTGGCGGGCATTAGATTCTTTTCATCGTGCGCTTGCGTGAAAAGAAACGCCAGCTTCACTTAGGAGTCTCTTTGATGAGCAGTCCAGTTCTTAATGTTATTCAGCTGCCACCCTGCATGCCCACCCTTTCAGCGTTCTGTGTGGCAGAATGAGAGCGTTCATAAAGCCCTGCTCTTGCACTCCCGTCTCTCAGGGGAAAGCTCTAAGGTACCTAGCCGAGTTGGGAGCTGAATGAACTAGAGGTTTTTTCCGTGGAACTTCAGTTTTACTAGAAAGAATGACTGACAAGCTCATAATTTAGCCTTGGGACTAGACAGACACGTTGTTGAAGGAAGCAAGCCTGTTACTTTAAGGAAAACAAATGAGGGGCACCTGGGTGGCTCAGTCGTTCAGCATCTGCCTTCGGCTCAGGTCATGATCCCAGGGTCCTGGGATCGAGCCCTGCATCGGGCTCCCTGCTCTGCGGGAAGCCTGCTTCTCCCGCTACCACTCCCTCTGCCTGTGTTCCCTCTCTTGCTGTGTTTCTCTCTGTCAAATAAATAAAATCTTTGATAAAAAAAAAAAAGGAAAACAAATGAGAGTATTTTGCCAGTGAAAACACTCAGGCTTTTAAGTGAAAATTAGAATTTTGGAAACTAGTACCAGCCATTTTGAACTTTACACCTTCCCAACACTTAAAAGATTTTATTTTTTCATAATATTGGTGGTTTTTAAAATACTGTGAATTAAAATGTGTCAACATCTGGAAGATCTGCATGGCTCGATGAATCACTATTTTCCAAACGACCAATGGATGACATTATAAAATCATGCACGGGTAAAAGATCCATCCAAAATACAAAATAAACTAGTGGATTTTAACTTAACAAAATATGAAAAGTTCATTGATATAGTTTTAGATGTCATATTGCAACCAACCTTTAAGAAACTATCACTTGTAGAGGGGCACCTGGGTGGCTCAGTCATTAAGTGTCTGCCTTCGGCTCAGGTCACGATCCCAGGGTCCTGGGATCGAGCCCCGCATCGAGCCCCGCATCGGGCTCCCTGCTTGGCAGGAAGCCTGCTTCTCCCGCTACCATTCCCTCTGCTTGTGTTCCCTCTCTCACTGTGTTTCTCTCTGTCAAATAAATAAAATCTTTAAAAAAAACAAAAACAAAAAAACTATCACTTGTAGAGCTTTAGATGCAGTATACAGAGAGTATTCACGATTATCTGAAAAAAAACCTATTAAAATAGTCCTCCTTTTTCAGTTACATATCTGTGTGAGGCTAGATACTTTTTCATGTACTTAAACCAAAACAATTTATGTCACAGATCAAATTCAGAAGCAGATATGACAATCTAGCCTGTCTTCTATTTTAAGCCAGAAATCAAAGAGACTTGTAAAAGTGTAATTTTTTTGTTTTAGAAGATATTATTTTTTATAAAAAATACTACTTATGTTAATCTGTAATGGATCCATCCTTCTTAAAGTAATTAATAAGTATTCTAAGTATTTTTCAGCTTTAGTTTTTCATACAGTAAATATTACTGGATGTAGCCCATATAAGCAACACTTTGAGTCCTCAATAGTTTAAAGAATGTAAAGGGGGAAACAAAGAGTGTATGGCTTGAACAAATGGAAGTTTATTTCTTGCTCCTGTAACCGCCCAAGGTGGAAAGGTCAGTGGGCAGCTCTCCCCTGCACTGTAATTAGTCACTTAGGCTTTTCCCATGTGGTACCGACTTTTCTATGGCCATCATGTGCTCGGTTAATACAGGGAAAGAGCAGGGAAGAAAGCATATGGGAGGTTTTTATAGACCAGCCTGCAAGGCTCCCATTAGTTCCTCTCATTCTATTGGCTAAACCCCATCACGTGACCTTGTTAACTCTAAAGGATACTGGGAAATTGGTCTAGCTGAGTGCCCAGCCTAGCAGCTCCTGACATGCCATCCCAGGATATTTCTTATCTAAATTTTTTTTTTCTTATCCAGATTACTTCCAATCTCTTAATCTTTTTATTATTTGCTTATATAATTTTAAAACTTGCCATTTGAAATAGTATAGAGTCACAGGAAGTTGCAGAGATCGCACAGAATCTTGTGAATGCTTCCCCCTTCCATAGCTGCAGCACAACAAATCTGGAAATTGACTTTGGTACATTCCTGTTAAGTAGACTATAGACCTTATTGAGTTTTTATAATTTTTTAAACCCACATTCATTTGCGTGTGTGTATTTCTATATCCTTTAATTTTTAAAAACTGTCCTATCATATGTGTTTTAGTATTTTGAGCTGTTTTAGATCCCTTTTGAGAAGTGTGCTATTGGGGTGCCTGGGTGGCTCAGTCTTTAAGCACCCAACTCTTGATTTCAGCTCAGGTCATGATCTCAGGGTCATGAGATGAGCCCTGCATCAGGCTCTGTGCTCTGTGGGGAATCTGCTTGAGACTTTCTCCCCTTCTCCCTGCCCCCCCATCATTCTTTTTCTCTCTCAAATAAATCTTAAAGAAGTAAGTGTGCTATGGGGTGCCTGGGTGGCTCAGTCAGTTGAACATCTGCCTTTGACTCAAGTCATGATCCCAGGGGCCTAGAATGGAGTCCTGAGTTGGGCTCCCTGCTCAGTGGGGAACCCGCTTTTCCCCCTGCTTGTGCATGCGTGTGCGCTCTCTCTCAAATAAACAAAATCTTAAAAAAAAAAGTGTGATATAAATAACAAATAAAAAGTGTCCAGTGAGATATATCTTAATCCTTCTGATATGCCCAAATGGGTGGAGTAGGAGGGGGCTTATTTCTTGCAAATCAGATTTGTACAGCCTCATGCTTTAGAAAGAACGTGAACATTGGAGACAGATATAGCTGGGTTCAGATCCAACCCCTACTACATCCCACCTGAATGATTTCAGGAGGGCCACTTAACCTCCTTGAGCCTTCTCTATCCATCTGCAGCATAAGATAGTCCTTACTTCACAGGATGCTGTAAGGACAAAGTGAGGTCATGCACATAAAAAAATGATCACAATGCCTGGTACAGTTGTCCTTATAATTTGTCCTTATAATTAGGAATACGAGAAGTGCAGTGCCCGGTGGGGCTTCTCCTTAGGATATCTGGCAAATTAGTGCAGGAACTGGGATTGCTAACCCCAACCCCAGGAAAGCAGTGCCACCATCCAGTGAAGATGTAGGCCCCAACATCTTTGGGCACGTCAAAATTCCAAGAGGAAATTCCCTCCTCTCTGCCTTCCACCTGTAACTGCTGAATGCATAGCTTGACATAGCCAGGACCTTCAGGTGTTCAGATCTGGGAATTTTGAAATTTGGGAGCTGAAAGGAACCTTTAATGTCATTGAGCAGAGAGGACTCAGTTTATAGTTGAGGAATCCAAGGCTCAGAAAGGGAAGGCTGTGGCCCAAATCATACAGCAAGTTAGCGCCATGACAGTCAGAACCTATGCCCCCACCTGCCAGTTCTGAGCCCTTCCCACTATACTCTGTCTCTGTGTCTTCAATGTTCTTTCCTCTTCCTCTTCTTGCATCACCTCCTTCTCCAAGCCCCCATTTGAAAGCCTGGGTTTTACAGCTCCTTGGTCTGAATTTCCTTAATTTGAGATCATGCTAACATTCTTTCCCTCCTTCATGCAGGGCTTTGTTCTTCCGTTATTGACCAATTGCTCTTTGGTGCCAGTGTGAGTCTAGACCTCGAGCGTAGAGCTGGTTATCAGAGGGTCCCAGTCCCCCAACGTAGGACAGGGGAGCCAGCTCCTGAGTGTCACTTGAGAAAATCTAATTATGTACTAGTATCTTTGTTTGGGGTTTAGAAGTCCTATGGGCATCAGAGGGATTTTAAATCAACCCAATGGTATATTTACATTGCCTGATCTGCATTTTAGGTCTCGTTTAGTAACAATTATTTATCTAGGTAGCCAGCTTGAAGTTCACATTTCCCTCTAGTACAGAGGGAAGGAAACCCCGTGAAAGGCTCATGTTTGATTAATCAAGGAGGAAACAGGCATACACAGACCTAAGAGATTGAGCTGTCTCACGTTAGCCCCTGGGTTCATGAATTTTCTGAAGCATGATTTCCTGCCCTTTCAGCCTTACAAACTGCTGAAGAAGGATGGAATGTGAAGACTTATTCGAGGCAGAACAGTATAAAATCAAAGCTCTTACCACATCCCATTCTTTCTAGAAAGTAGATGCTTTAGTATATTTAATCATCCACTGGCATAGTCTTTCTAAACTAACACATATTTCCTTTTCATGTTAGTTCAGTAGTTAATGACAGGTAAAACTGATAGTTTTTTTTTCTCTCAAAATGTATTTCCTTTCCAGTGTAGGTACCGTGTGATGGTACAGAGTACAGAGATTTGGAATGAAGGTTTGCGATTTTTTTTTTAAATAAGTTCTCCTCCCAGGTTGGGGCTTGAACTCATGACCCCAAGATCAAGAGTTGCACACTCTACTGACTGAGCCAGTCAGGTGCCCCACAAACGGACGGTTTTTTGGTTGAAAATATTTGTATTGTGTGATGTTCCTATCCTGTCCCTACACCCAAGACATTCATTAAAAAAAAAA
>JAQQSY010004979.1:0-11963 GCA_028646535.1 Procyon lotor | reverse complement strand
GGGTGTTCCATATAAAGTATCATGTCATCTGTGAAGAGAGAGAGTTGGACTTCTTCTTTGCCAGTTTGAATACCTTTTATTTCTTTTTGTTGTCTGATTGCTGTCGCTAGTACTTCTAGTACTATGTTGAACAATAGTGGTGAGAGTGGTATCCTTTTCATGTCCCTGATCTCAAGTGGAAGGCTGTCAGCTTTTCCCCCACTGAGAATGATATTTGTTGTGGGCTTTTCATAAATAGATTTTATGAAGTTGAAGAATGTTCCTTCTATCCATAAACAGATAATCATGTCAAAAAATGGGCAGAAGACATGAACAGATACTTCTCCAAAAAAGGCATACAAATGCCTAACAGACACATGAAAAAATGTTCATCATCATTAGCCATCAGGGAGATGCAAATCAAAACTACATTGAGTTACCAACTTACACCAGTTAGAATGGCCAAAATCAACAAGATAGTAAACAACAAATCTTGGAGAAGATGTGGAGAAAGGAGAACCCGCTTACGCTGTTGGTTGGAATGCAAGTCGGTACAGCCACTTCGGAAAACAGTGTGTGAAGATTCTTGAGGAAATTAAAAATAGAGCTACCCTATGACCCTGCAATTGCACTACTGGGTATTTACCCCAAAGAGGCAGATGCAGTGCAAGGAAAAGCCACAGGTATCCCAATGTTCATAGCAACAATGGCCACAATCTCCAAACTATGGAAAGAACCAGGACACCCTTCAACAGATGAAAGGATAAAAAAGATATGGTCCATATACACAATGGAATAGTAAGCCTCCATCAGAAAGGATGAATACCCAACTCTTGCATTAATTGGAAGAGATTGTGCTGAGTGCAACAAGTTAAGCAGAGAGAGTCAATTATCATATAGTTTCACTTATGTGTGGAGCATAAGGAAAAACATGGAGTATATTGTGAGAAGGAAAGGAAAGGTAAATTGGGGGAAATCAGAGGGGGTGATGAACCACGAGAGGCTGTGGCCTCTGAGCAACCAACTAAAGGTTTTGGAGGGGTGGGGGATGGGAGGTTGGGTGAGCCTGGTGGTGGGTATAAAGGAGGGCACATATTGCATGGAGCACCGGATATGGTATATGAACAATGAATCTTGGAACACTGAAAAAATTTTAAAAATTAAAAAATTATTTTACCTTCATTTATTCCTTCTTCCATGTTCTTCCTTACTTTATGTATAACTGCGTTTCTGACCTACATTATTTTTCTTCTCTCTAAAGGCCTTTTAACGTTTCTTACAAGGCAAGTGCCTCAATTCTTTTTTTTTATGAGTAAGTCTTTATTTCTCACTCTAAAGGAAAATGTTGCAAAGTACAGATTTCTAGACTTCTTTATTTTTCCCACAACACTTAAAATATTTCAATCTACTCTCTTCTTTCTTGCATGGTTACTGAGAAGTCAGTAACCATGACTCGTTGTTTTTGGCTCTCTGTAAATGAGGTATTATTTTTCCTCTGGCTTCCTTCAGGACTTCTTTATCTTTGATTTTGTGTAATTTCAAAATGATATGTCTATGTGCACTATTTGGGATTTATCCACTTAGTGTTCTCTGAGTCCTCCTGAATCTGTGGTTTCGTGTCCACACCAACATTCATTGGGGAGAAATTGTCAGTTATTGTTGTTTCAAATATTTTTGGTTTTTTGTTTCTTTTTACTTGAGTATAGCTGACACACAATGTTAGTTTCCCCTACTCTACTCCCCTCTAGCAATTGTCAGTCTATATTTATAGTTCTGATTAAGATTTTTGTTAGTTTATTAATTTTAAAATAACATTTATGAGTGGCACCTTATAATATTTGTCTTTCTTAGTCTCATTTATTTCCCTTAGCATAATACCCTCTAGGATCATCCATGTTGTCTCAAACTGAATGAGCCTATCCTTTTTTATATCTATGTAACATTTCATCATATATCATATATCCATATATCATATATCCATATTTTCTCCATGTATGTATATATACAGATAATTTTTTTTTGGTTGTCTTAGTACTTCTTCTTTGTTCCTTTTTCTCTTGTTCTTTTTTTCATGGCTAATGAATACCCATAGAGTACCCATATATTCCATCATATATCACATTTCCATCTCCACTCATCTACTTCAGTGCACACCTAGGTTGTTTTCATGACCTGGATATTGTAGATAATGTTGTAATAAGCATAGGAGTGCATATATCTTTTCAAATTAGTGTTTTCCCTGGGTAAATAACCATGTTCAGATCTATGTGTTTATTTTTGTGCCAGTGCCATATTGTTTTGATTATTACAGCTTTGTAGTAAATCTTGAAATATGGAATTGTGATACCTCCAGTTAATTCTTCTTTCTCAGGATTGCTTTGATTATTTGGAATCTTCTATTATTTCATATGAATTTTAGCATTTTTTTTTCTAGTTTTGCAAGAAAATGTTGTATTTTGATAGGGATTGCACTGAATCTGTACATTACTTTGGGTAATATGGACATTATTATTTCTAGCTTCATACCTTTGTTGTTGAAAGATTGCATGGCATGTTTTCAGTCTTCTTACATTTAACAAGGCTTGTTTTATGGCCTAATATGTGATGTATTCTGGAAAATGTTTCATGCGCGCTTGAAAAGAATGTGTATTCTGTTGTTTTTAGATGAAATGTTCTGTGTTTATTATGTCTATTTGTTCCAATGTATCATTCAATTATATTATTTTCTTGTGGTCTGCATGATCTATCTACTGAAGCAAGTGTAGTTAACACTTAATAAGTTAACACTTTAATAAGCCTCTTACTGTGATTGTATCACCATCAATTGTTCTCCTTATGCAATTAATATTTGCCTTATGTATCTAGGTGCTCCAGTGTTGGGTGTGTAGATATTCACAATTGCTATGATCTCTTAGTGAATTTACCTCTTTGTCATTATGTAATGCCCTTCTTTATCTCTTGTAACAGTCTTTGTTTTAAAATCTATTTTGATTTTGTCTAAATATTACTACCCCAGCCTCCTTTTTTTCTTCTTCCATTTCCATGGTGAATGTTTTTCCATCCCTTCACTTTCAGTCTATAAACATCTTTTGGTCTGAGGCAAGTCTCTTGTAGGTAGCATACGGATGGGTCTTTTTTTTTAATCCTTTCTGCCACTCTCTTTTGATTGGAGCATTTAGACTATTTGCATCTAATATAATTACTGATAGGTATGTACTTATTACTATTTTTTAAATTTGCTTTTTTAGATCTGCCCAGCTAGCTCAGTCAGTAGAGCTTGAGACTCTTAAATTTGTTTTTTTTGGTTGTCTTTGTACTTCTTCTTTGGTCCTTTCTTTTTCTCTTGTTCTTTTTTTCATGGCTGATGAGTACCCATAGTGTTCTTTTGGCTTTCCTTCTCTTTATTTTCTGTGTATCTATCATAGGTTTAGGGTTTGTTGCTAACATGAGGTTCATATATAACGCCCTAAGTAAATAGAACTTCATATTAATTTGATGGTCATTTAAGTTCAAACACATTCTAGAAAAAAAGAGAGGTTGTTTTTTTTTTTTCGTTTTCACATTTCTTTCCTTTTTACCCCCTTCTCCACATTGTGTGTATATGTTGTCATATCTTACACCATTTTATTCATATTTTCTTATATCTAATTATGGCCATTTATTTTCCACTTAAGTAAGTTTCTTTAACATTTTTTGTAAGGGTGGTTTAGTGGTGATAAACTCATTTATCTTTTGCTTGTTTGGGAACCTCTTTATCTCCCCTTCACATCTGAATGACAACATGCCCACTGTAGATTTTTTTTTCTTTTCAGTATTTTGAATATAGAACGCCACTCTCCTCTGGCTTCAAAGTTTCTCATTGAAAAACCTGCTGGTAATCTTATAGATTCTCCCTTGTAGGTAACTTTTTGTTTCTCTCTTCTCTTAGGATTCTCTTTTTATCTTTAATCTTTGTTCTTTTCATTATTGTCTGCCATGGTGCAGTTTTTTCTTAGTTCAACTTATTTGGAATTCTCTATGCTTCTTAGACTTGGATGTCTATTTCCCTCTGTAGGTTAGGGAAATTTTCAGTTATTATTTCTTCAAATAATTTTCCATACTTTTCTTTCTATCTTTTTTGGGTTTTTCATCTTATAAAATGAATGTTTGCTTGATGTTGTACAAGAGATCTCTTAATCTCTCCTCATTTTTTAAAGGATTTTATTTATTTTAGAGAAAGAGAGCATGCAAGTAGGGGGAGAGGCAGAGGGAGAGAATTTCAAGGAGACTCCAAGCTGAATATGTAATCTGACGTGGGACTCCATCTCACAACCCCAAGATCATGACCTGAGCTGAAACCAAGAGTCAACCAACTGAGCAACCCAGACACCCCAATCTATCCTCATTTTTAAAAATTATTTTCTCTCTTTGCTGTTTAGCTGTGTGCTTTCCATTACTCTGTCTTCCAGATCACTGATATGGTCTTCTGCATCTTCTAATCTACACTTGATTTCCTCTTTTGTTTTTTATTTGTTATTGTATTCTTCAACTCAAATTGGTTCTAATATTTTCTACCTCTTTATTGAAAGTCTCACTGAGTTCTTCCGTTCTTTTATCCAGCCCAATGTGTATCTTTATGATTATGGTTTTAAATATTTTATCAACCATATTGCATATCTCTGTTTTATTTAATTCTTTTATTGAGTGTTTTTTTTTTCTTGTTCTTTCTCTTGGAGCATATTACTGTTTCTTTCCATTTCACTTGACTTTCTGTCTTTGTTTCTACAGATTAGGCAAAATGGCAACTTCTCCTAAATTTAAAGGAGTGGTCTTATATATGGAAACCACTATGCAGAGTGTGTGCTTGGTGACTTTTGCTGGCTGGCTGAAGCTATTTATATATTTTAGTTGCTCTGTTAAACCATAACATGTTTCCATTTCTCTTGTTGTTCTTTTATTATTCTTTAAGTCTTTGGTTGTTCAGGAGCTATTCAGCTCTTTAGGAGAAGTTATTCTATTAACAGGTATAATTTGCTGTGTTCTATGGACGTGGTGAGTTCAGAGTCCTACATTGCTATGTTGAACCTGTTTCTATCTCTTTTTCTCCCTTTCTAGTACTCCTATTACATGTACGTTATACATTTTATAGTTGTTTCCAGTCCTTAGGAACTCTGTTTTATTTCAGTTTTTGTTCTCTTTGCCTTTTAGTTTTAAATAATTCTATTGATGTATTCTCTAGCTCAGAGATTCTTTCCTTAGCTCTAAGGAAAGAAGTCTACTAAGAAGCCCATTAAAGTCATTCTTTATTTCTGTTACAGTATTTTATTTTTTAATCTCTGGCATTTCTTTTTGGTTTTTTTCTTGGGATTTTTATCTCTGTGCTTACATTGTTCATTTATTTTTGTTTGTTGTCTACTTTATCTAATAGAGTCATCATTATATTAATTATAGGTGTCTTAAAGTTCTGGTCTGATTATTCCCACATCTCTGCCATATATGGTTCTGATGCTTGATGCTTGCTCTGTCTCTTCAAACTGTGCTCTCTTTTGTATGCCTTGTGATTTTATTTCTTGATAGCTAGACATGAAATACTAATTAAATGGAATTGCTATAAATAGACCTTAGAAATATGATGGTGAAGTGTGAGGGGAGAAGTGTTCCCTAATCCTATGATTAAGTTTCAGTCTTTTAATAAAATTGTGCCTCTGGATTATAAACTTCATAAAAATTTCTCAGTTTTGTTTTTCCCCAGTTAGGCACAACAGATTGTCTATAGTGGGCTGGAGTTGAGTATTTTCCTTCCCCCAAATCAGGTAGGCTATGGTTAATTAAATTTCCCCTGAGGGTGGGCCTTATTAAGAAGAATAGGGCATTCTGGCATGTTTTTGAATGCTTCCTTTTCCCCTAGCCAGGCTAGAATCTCAAGGAGATTTTTTTGAGATATTTAGTGTGGTAATCTGGTGGAACTCTCAGATATAAATCTTAAAATATTTGGGGCCCCTATGACTGTGACCCCTGGAATTTTTAACTCTCAGAGTTGTCCACGCCGATTCCCTAGCTATTCAATTATAGTTAAGTTCAGTTCCCACTAGGCATCAGTTCCCATAGTAGTTTCTTCTTGTTAGTCTGTGCTCTGGTAAGCTGTCACTCCTTTTATTCATCTGTCTTTCCAATTTGGGGGGTAGCAGTTTGCTGTGTGTCCTCTCCTTTTTTATGAATCCAAGAAGAGTTGAGTTTTAAGTCTGCCCATGTTTTTACTTGTTAGGATGGAGTGGTGACTTCTAAGTTCCTTACCTGCAGAGCCAGAAACTAGAAGTCACTGTCTTTAATTTGATTTGATACTCTAAGTTCCTTTTCTCTTCTCCTTTGTTACCTACTATTGAAGGACTCAGATATTTTTGGTAAATAATTCTTTCTATTGCCTTTTTGGTCATATTTTTTATTATATTACTTTTTTATCATAAAGAATGAACATATACTCAAGCTATTCGACTGTAATATCTGTTTTCTAAAAATATTAGAATCAGAGAACACTTTAATTCTACATTCTTACTTTGCTCTGTTAGTGCCGAATATACTTCAAGCCCCAAAGAGCATCACCATCATCATCACTATCATCATCATCATCATTGATTTAAACATTTGGTATCCATTTTGACTTACTACTACACTTAGTCCATGTACTTCATTGTCTCATGTATTTAATGTTTTCATTTGGGATCATTTTCCTTCTGCTGGAAGAACTCACTTTAATATTTCTTTTAGGACAGCTCTTTTGGAAATCCCTCTCAGCTTTTGTTGTTGTTGTTATTGTTTGAAAACACCTTTGTTGCACCTTAACTTTTAAAGTATATATTTCTGGATATAAAATTTTAGATTGGCAGTATTTTCTTTTAGAAGTTAAACCTGTCATTCTATTATCTTCTTGTTACATTATCTTTATTGAGAAGTCAACTATATATCTTATTGTTGCTACCATGAAAATAATTGTGTTTTGTTTTGTTTTGTTTTTCTCTTGCTGCTTTTACAATCTGTATAGCCATCTTGGGACTTCAACAGTTTTACTTAAGGGATCTTTTCCCCCTTCAAATTTGCTAAATATCTTGAGTCAGTATTGATTTTTTTTTTTAAAGATTTTATGTATATATTTGAGAAAGCAAGAGAGAGTGAGAGAGAAAGTGCAAGCAAGAGGGGGGAGGAGCAAAAGAAGAGGAGAAACAGGCTCCCCGCTGAGCAGGGAGCCTGATTAGGTCTAGATCCCAGAACCTTGGGATCATGACCTGACCTGAAGGCAAACACTTAACTGACTGAGCCACCCAGGTGCCTCAGTATTGATGTTTTTAATTAATTTTAGAAAATTCTGAGATATCATTTTTTTGAACATTGTTTCTACTTCATTGCATCTTCTCTCCTTTTAGGGTTCCAATAACACGTACGTTAGCACTTTTGAGCTTGTAGCTCTCTTAAGTTTATCTCTTTTTCATATGTTATTATCTTTTTGTGCTTCTATACAGAAATTACAGTTAGACATAGGTTTAGACTCTATCTTGTATTTTATCTATTCTCCTATTAATACTATCCACCAAGTTCTTAATTTTACATAGTGTAGTTTTCTATATTTTTTATCAGTTTAATTTTTGTAAGGATTTTCTATGGTTTCTCTAGTGCAATTCCTATGTTCACCTATTTTTGCTTATTTTTCATCCATTTTAATAAATATACTAAATTTTGGTTATTTTTACCCTTGTCTACTCCTATTTTTGGATAATCCATAATTCTTCATCTATTTTTTTTTTTTTTGGTTGATGACATAAATATTGTCTCAAGGGATAATCAACAAATGGTGTTTATTTTTTACTAAAGGTAGTTCAAAATCCTATTAGCAGACAGTGTGGGTGGTTAGTTACATCAGATTCAAAAGGGATTAAATTTTGACAAGAATGGACTGCAGTTTTAGTTAACTTTCAGCATACTTTTTAATGTGTAATAGCTTTCACTGAGAGCCTAGTGGATTGTTGCTTCCTCAGCCCTAAGAGTAGAACTGTTTCAGCTAAAATATTCTTTTAACTTCATAATTTAGCCTCCTACCCTAAACCTAAAAATCTACTGAAAGGAAATCACTGTGTGTTTAATGCCACTAAAGTCTTCTGCAAACTCAATCTCTCCAGAGGAGGGAGAAGAAGAAGGAGGAGGAGAAGGAGGAGGAGGAGGAGGAGGAGGAGGAGGAGGAGGAGGAGGAGGAGAGAGGAGGAGGAGGAGGAGGAAGAAGAAGAAGAAGAAGAAGAAGAAGAAGAAGAAGAAGAAGAAGAAAAGCAAACACAAAAAATAGAAAAGCACTTTTTTTTTGGTCTTCCAGCAATGTCTTCTGGTCCAATTCTAGATTTTCCAAGTCAAAGTATACCTAGAATCAGTAAGTAACCCTAAATATATGTGGCTGTATATATCAATTCTATTTGCCACTCCTGCAAGGGGTTCAACTCTTACTCATTCTGTTTTGGTCCCTTGGCCTTTTGTATCTTTTGGTTCCTGAGGACCATGAGATGGCAGGATATTTCAGTCTGCCTTCTAGATGATCAATGAACAATAAAAACATTTGAACTACATTTAAATTTGAAATTTTCTATCACCCACATTTTAAAAAGTGAAAAACTATAAAGCATATAATATTGGTTTGGGGCAAGGTGGTGGAGAAGTAGGAGACCCTGTTACAAGCAGTCTCCTAAAGTGAGCTGGATATCTACCAGAACATGCTGAACATCCATGAAACCAGCCTAAGAAGTAAGATTTTTCACTTTTGGATCTCTACAGGAGCAGAAGGCAGCAGTGGAGAGGTAAAGCAGAGTGGCAATACTCAAAACTATATTAGAGGATAAACAGAAGGAAGAGGGAGGCAACAGAAGCAACCCAAGGAAAGTAATACCCAAAACGAAAGTGCCTTGTGGTTGGGGACTGGCATTAACTTAAAGTCTGGTTAAAAACACTTAAAAAGAGCAAAAAATCTTAAGGAACAACTAGTGGAAGTGGGTGGTCACAGGCATGGGCTTAAGCCCACATTCCCAGGAAGGTCAACACCACGGGCGACTACCCACATCAAAGAGAGACCAGTGGGGGGTCCAGTCCCTGGTTCATGAACCTGCAGCTTTCCGCTGCTTGCACCATTTTGTGGGCTGGGCACACACTTGCAAATGCCTTAGAGAGCCTGCTGTGGTCCATGAGCCTGCAGCTTTCCTCTGTGTGCACCAATCTATGAACTGGGTGCACTCCCACAAGCCTCTAAGAGACCTAGTGGGAGCTGTAGCTGGTGGTCTCTAGGACCTTGGGACATCAATGTCTGCTGCAGGGTCTGAGTGCTCCGAGCCAGTGCCTGAGAGAACATGGCCAATCACAGGTAGGAATCTGAGAATACCCAGTGCATGCCGGTAGTCACCAGAAACAAGTTTCCCAGATCAATATCGCTCATCACTCAAGTCTTTGGTGGCACAAGGGTACAGAGGCTAACGAGGGCTTCACAGGGCCACTGGGACAGTGGCTGGGGGTGTGCATTGCCTGTGGGAGTCTGCGGTATGAACGGAGTTTGCAGAGGAGGAGTCTGTGTGTTCTGGACCACCCAGAGGGAGCAGACTGAGACTTCTCTCAGAGGCAGAGGTCTGGGTACAGGCAGAGTCTTCACTTGGGTCCTCCAAAAAGGCAGGCATAAAGCTCCAAAAGAACAAAAACCTCCAGAGAGCAAAAGCCTGAAAAACAGGTTTCCACAGAGCCCAGCCCAGGCCCTTTAAGAAGTATTAAGGGGGTTCTATAAGAGAAGAAAGAACCCATGAGTGACATAGAACAGGAACTTTCAATCTATAGAAACAAAGACTTCACAGGCAACATGATGTCAATAAACACTTATCTTTCAGTAATCACTCCTAATATGAACAGCCTAAATGCTCCCATAAAATGGCACAGGGTTGCAGAGTGGATAAAACGACAGGACCCATCCATATGCTGTCTACAAGAGACAAATTTGGAACCAAAAGATAAATCCATACTGAAAGTGAAGGGATGGAGATCCATCTATCATGCCAACAGGCCTCAAAAGAAAGCTGGGGTAGCAATTCTCCTATCAGATAAATTAGATTTTCAGCTAAAGACTATAGTCAGAGATACAGAGGGACAATACATCATTCTTAAAGTGCCTGTCCTCCAGGAAGATCTAACAAATGTAAATATTTATGCCATCAATATAGGAGCAGCCAACTACATAAGCCAACTGTTAATCAAAATAAAGAGTCATATTGATATGAATGTATTAATTGTAGGAGATCTTAACACACCACTCTCAGTAACAGACAGATCATCCAAACAGAATATCAATAAAGAAACAAGAATTTTGAATGACACATTGGACCAAATAGACCTCATAGATATATACAGAACATTCCACCCTAAAACAACAGAATACTCCTTCTTTTCGAGTACACATGGAACTTTCTCCAGAATAGGCCACATCCTGGGTCACAAATTAGGACTCAACTGATACCAAAGATTGAGATGATTCCCTGCATATTCTCAGACCACAATGCTTTGAAACTGGAATTCAAACACAAGAAAAAGTTTGGAAGGAATTCAAACACTTGGAGGTTAAGGACCAACCGGCTCAAGAATGTTTGGATCAACCAGGAAATCAAAGAACTTAAACAATTCATGGAAACCAATGAGAATGAAGACAAATCAGTCCAAAACCTATGGGACACGGCAAAGGTGGTCCTAAAGGGGAAATACCTAGCCATCCAAGCCTCACTCAAAAAAATTGAAAAATCATAAATACAACAGCTCTCTTTATACCTTAAAGAACTGGAAAATCAACAACAAATTAAGCCACCCCACACACAAGAAGGGAACTAAGATTAGAGCAGAGATCAACGAGTTAGAAACTAGAGAAACAGGAGAATACATCAACAAATCCAGAAGTTGGCTTTTTGAAAGAACCAATAAGATCAATAAGCCACTGGCCAAACTAATCTAAAAGAAAGACAGAAGACCCAAATTAAAAAAATATATATGAATGAAAGGAGAGAGATCATGACTAATCCAAAGGAAATAGAAATAATCATCAGAAAGTATTATAAACAGCTATATCCCGATAAGTTAAACAACCTAGAAGAAATGGATGTATTCCTGGAAATCTATAAACTTCCAATATTAAAACAGAAAGAAACTGACAACCTCAATAGACCAATAGCTAGTAATGAGATTGAAGCAGTGATCAAAACCTACCAAAAAATAAGAGTCCAGGACCTGACAGATTCCCTGAGGAATTCTACCAAACATTCAAGGAAGAAATAATATCTATTCTCCTGAAATTGTTTCAAAAAATAGAAACAGAAGGAAAACTTCCAGACTCTGTCTATGAAGCTAGCATTACCCTGATCCCCAAATAGGCAAAGACACCTTCAAAAAGGAGAATTTCAGACCAATATTCCTGATAAATATGGATAAATATGCATCCATATTTATTCTGAACAAGGTCCTAGCTAATAGAATCCAACAGCACATTGAAAAGATTATTCACCATGACCAGCTGGAATTTATCCCTGGGATGCAAGGGTGGTTCAACATTCGCAAATCAATCAATGTGATAGAACAAATCAATAAGAGAAGAGAGAAGAACCACATGGTCTTCTCAATTGATGCAGAAAAAGCATTTGACAAAATTCATCATTCATTCCTGATTAAAACTCTCCAAAGTATAGGGATAGAAGGAATATCCCTCAACTTCATAAAATCTGTCTATGAAAAGCCCACAATGAATATCATTTTCAATGGGGAAAAGCTGACAGCCTTCCACTTGAGATCAGGGACATGAAAAGGATACCACTCTCACCACTATTGTTCAACATAGTACTAGAAGTACTAGCGACAGCAATCAGACAACAAAAAGAAATAAAAGGTATTCAAACTGGCAAAGAAGAAGTCCAACTCTCTCTCTTCACAGATGACATGATACTTTATATGGAACACCC
>JAQQSY010004978.1:0-11963 GCA_028646535.1 Procyon lotor | reverse complement strand
GCTTAACGACTGAGCCACCCAGGCGCCCCAAGAAGAGGCAAATATTAACTCAAAAGATTAAATGGGTGAAGGGGGTCAAAAGTAAAAAACAAACAACTCCTACAAACCAATGATAAAAACACAACTCAATAAAACATAGAGAAAAAAAGATTAAATAGGAGATAGATGAAGAAAATATATAGAAAAAGAAATGTTATATTTACATATGTAAAAATGCAGGGATTATATATATGTATAAATATATACATTCATCAAATCCATGTTCAATCCCATTTCATAATACAAAATTTTGAGGGTAATTTTTTACCTTCCTCCCAAAAGCATAATTTTATGACATTTTACTTAATAATCTGGATCTCAATTCTTGTCCTTTTGTTTTTTCCTGTTTGGATGACTACTTTAATGTGATCTTACGGACTAAATTTTGGTAAGCAAGGAAAGTCAGTACTGTTGACATCTACCCAGCCTTCACAGTTTGTGGCCTGCCACAGATGTGTCAATGGCACGATGAAGGACAGGAAGAATTACGCAGTTTTCCATACTGCTGGGTCCCTTGGTCCATTCATTCAGCATTCTGGAGATACACTGCTGTGTATTGGCAACTTGCTTCCTCCTTGTTCTCATTCTTTCCTTTGACCCTGAGACTGTACTATCACTTTAAACATTGTGCCTCCCCCCAGAACCATCCATAAGAGGAAAAAGGACAGCCAGAATGGATTCCTCTCCAGCCAGTTTGCTTTATATTGCCATAAGCATTTGATTTTTGTAATATCCATTTTATTTTTTTTCAGAGAGGTAAAAAAAGTATTCTTATATTTTTATGCAGTACTATCAAAATGTATACTTTTTTAAATCTAGAAAAATTAGCTTGCCAGCACAAAAAGGACTTTCTGAAGCATCCCCAAATTACATGCTTTCTTTTATTATGTTTCCTCATTTTTTAATTTTCAAATAAAACATAGCCACGTACTTGTTGGGAAACAATGTTCATATGGAACATTTTCAGGGAAATATTTGTTTTTTCTATGTGGAAAAATAAATTCTACATCTGTGATTATTGTCATGCCTTTAAGAACTATTTAGACCACATATCAACAAGGCAAGGTTAAACATTTTCAAAGTCATTCAAATAACAACAAAAAAAAAAGTTACTCATCTAAAACAAAATACTACACTTTTAAAGGTTAAACTCTTAGTTTAATATATTTGTAAAAAAAATTGTATAGCATGTTGATCGCAAAAGAATAAGCGCTTAAATAAAATCTCTGTTAGTTACCTTAACCTGACAAAATAGATTCAGCATATAATCCTCAAATAGGCCAATTTTAGGTAATATCTGAAATGATTTTCTCTGGCAGATAACAAAATAAATGTCTTCTGCTCCTCTAGATATTTTTGTGGTTCACTTTTTTTTTTTTTTAAGATTTTATTTATTTTTTTGACAGACAGAGATCACAAGTAGGCAGAGAGGCAGGCAGAGAGAGAGGGGGAAGCAGGCTCCCTGCTGAGCAGAGAGCCTGATGCGGGGCTCGATCCCAGGACCCTGAGATCATGACCTGAGCTAAAGGCAGAGGCTTTAACCCGCTGAGCCACTCAGGCACCCTGGTTCACTTTTTTTAAAAAGTTATTTGAGAGAGGACAAGTAGGGAGGGGTAGAGGGCTTGAGAGAAACTTAAGCAGACACCCTGCTGAGCACAGAGCCACAGATCTGGATCCCACAAGCTGAGTTCATGACCTGAGCAGAATCCAAGAGTTGGACATCTAACTGAGTGAGCCACCCATGCGCCCCTGTGATTCACTTTTCTGTTGTGGTTGTGCTTTTGTTTTGCTTGGGTTTTGTTTGTTTGTTTTTTTTCTCAATTGAAAATACTTGAAAATCATTTTTCATAATTTAAAGTTTCAGTTAGCTTGAAATTTTGGGTCATTTCAGTAACTTTAACCTCAGTCAAAAGACATGGCATGTAAATACAGGAAGTCAGACATGAAGGAATTAATAGAAAGCATGTTTTCCTTTTCATATATCACCTCTTAATTTTAAAAAAGCTAATATAGAAAAGCAAATGTGACATGTGAATTATTAGTAAAAATTCTCAAATTTGTACATTCAAATATACTCATGTTCTTGATCTGTCATAATAAAAGACAGTATCAGTATGACTCAAAGTATCATCTACTGACAGGTGCCAGTCCACAAACTGTTGCCAGTGCACAAAATATAAATATAAGATATGAGAGTACTTAGAAACTTTTCTAGCAATTTGACACTGCCTTAATACCTCTTATTGTATCTTATTAAAGTATCAGTCAACATGGATTAAAATTTAATAACAAAAAACAATTGTTGTTTCACTGTAGATAGCTCGAGAAGCACTAGTTTAAATAACCAAAATCAAGAGACATTACCCAAACTTAAACTAATAGTCTTAAACTTTTTTCCTAATAATTATGTCTTTAAAATCAGAGCTGCATTATGAATACACAATCAAATTGAATAGAACCCAAGATTTCATTAACCTATCTTTTTTTATAACACCATTATCAGTAATATAATTTCTAAAAACTATTTTTTTTAAAAGTCTGTATCTTCTTACATTATCCCTAATACCTACTACACTCACAAACTAGCCACTAAATAAATATTTGTGTATTTAAGGGCACATCAGTGTAGATTGGCTATGATGAATCAACTCAATCAAATCTTTGCTCGCCAACACAATCATAGAACAACCTCAAGTTTCATCTCTTATTTCTGCCCTTTCTCCCCTTTAGGAATGTCAATGAGCTCCACATGAAGGGAGCACAGAGGGTTAAATTCCAACTGTCTGCCCAGAACTTTGCATAATACCTGGTCCCAAGGAATTAAATAATTGTTGAATGTATAGTGAATATGTGCTATCTAGCAGTAAAATAACCATAAGTGGAGAATAAGATCACGGAAGAGGAAAATCTAAGAACTCTACTGTACTAGTTAGCTCTTGCCACAAAAATGAAGCATAACTAGCTCAAAATTTACTGAATTTAAACAATAATTTATTGTCAGAGATCTCTGGAGTGGCATGTGGTCAGCTGAAGGGCAATTCAGTCCTACTCCACATGACTCTTGTCTTGGGCATGTTCTCATGGCAGTGACAGAGAGGCAAGAAAGCATACCCAGTCACAAGCACTTAAGCCTTTGATTGTATCACAACTGCTAAAATCTCATTTGCCAAAGCAAGTTGCATGGTCAATCTCAGAGCCAAGCAGTGGAGAAATACTCCTTAGCCACTGCAAAATGACTGCAAAGAATATGGTTGTATAATGCTACTTCTGGGGAGAGAATGAAGAGCTGGAATGACAATCCAGGCTACCACACTGCAGTAAGCAGAAAAATGACCCTCACCCAAAGGTGTCCACATCCTAATCCCAGAACCTTCAAATATGTAATCTTACATGGCAAAAGGGACTTTGTAGAGGTGATCACGTTAAGGACCTTGAAATAGGGAGATTATCCCGGATTACTCATGTGGGCCCAATGTAATCTCAAAAATCCCTGTAAGAGGGAAGCAGGAGGGTCAAGAGAAGCATAGAGAGATATTAAGATGCTGTGCTGCTGACTTTGAAGATGGGGGAGGGGTCCCCAGCCAAGGAATGCAGGTGGCCTCTAGAAATTAGAGGAAGCAAGGAAAGGATTCTTCCCTGGAGCCTCTGGAAGGAATGAAGCTCTGCTGACACCCTGATCCCAGCCCACTGATGGCCATTTGATCTTCTAACTTCCGGATGATACATTTATGTTGTTTTAAGCCCCTAAATTTGTAACAATTTGTTACAGCAGCAATTGGAAGTTCATAAACACACCCGTAAAATCTACAAACGGAGTAAGAGATTTCTAAATAATCAATAGAACCAACATGTGTAATCATACTACCCACTAAATATGATTATAGTTAATAGGACTATTTGTAGGAAACATTAAATCATATGACATCAGTTTCCTTAATGTAAATAACTATTAAATAGTTTTCTTTATACATCAAACACATTTCCTGGCAAAGATTACCGAGACCATGATCTCTAACCTCCATACTTGAATAATGAATGTAGTTTAACAGCATCACATTTATAAAGGCAATAATTATGTTAGTTCAGCCCTGATGAACTTCCCTGAGTTTCTTCCTATCTCCAAATTCATGCCAGTCTGCCTTCCAGTCTGTTTTTTAGATCTCACCCTCCACTCACTAATAAACTTGTTCTATGGTAGTTCTCATATTCATCCCCTGAATGAGACTCTGAGGTCAGAAGATACCATTTTATTAATTAATCATCTAGAAATCTCTAAAGTTCTTCCTGATTGCCAAAATGACTTCATTTTTTCTTATTTATGCTTAGAGTAAAATTTCCATAGGTAGAAATCAAAAACATTCCAAGTATGAATATATAATTTTAAAAACTGAATCTCACAGTGCTTGTTTGGGACTTTTAAAATTATGTTGTGGTTCTATAAAATGCATAAAAGCAACCCAAACAGTACTCTTTGAAAAGGCTTCGCTTTTTTTAGAGTGAATTCTCATTGAAAATTATTTTCAATTGTTTATTTTTGATAGTGAGAGCCTTTAAATGTGGAACCTATGCAGTGCTGTTCTTTTTTTAAAAAAATGCCACTTAAGACTACCATGTATGGGCTAAATGAAAACCGTCCAGTTTAATCATAGTGACTCTTCCTAATTCATCACACATTCATAGGACCACCTTTTATTATTTCTACTCATGAAGGTTCATCTGTAGGAAACTAACACTGAAATTTTTGAGTACTACATTTTTTGATGTTTTTGGGATTTGCTGTTCTTATGTGATTGCCTTAAGTAGCAACAAATCAGAAAGCCATCATAAAATGTAGATGAGTCAGCCATTCCTGCTGCCTGTGTTCCTCACTGGCACTTGGGAGCATGTAAATCAAAGTGTGCTCCCAAAATGCATAAATAATCTTCTGATCAGCTTAAATCAGAAGTACACCTTTTTTTTCTTCTCATTGCTGTAACATCTTTTTCCACAAGGGTCAAATATTCCATTTCTTTTTACCGGTGCATATAATCCTAAAACACTTTAATAAGCATAAAGCATTTACTATTTCTCTACAAATATTCATTCTAGTTCTATTATGAATGTATTGTTAACTGTTTTTAGGATTTTATTTTTAAGTAACCTGTACACTCAGTGTGGGGCTTGAACCTGCAACCCCAAGATCCAGAGTCACATGTTCTATTGACTGAGTGACCAGGCGCCCCATGTTGTTAACTTCTGTGGCAATGGATTCCGTGTACATAGCTAAATGCTGATTTGTAAAATAGGAAATCTTGATAAACTTTTGTTGTAAATTCCAATTATTTCAATAAAGTCCATTAGAAGTAACTTTTTTTCCATTGGAACTATTCCATTAATATTGCACTTCGTAGTTTCATATGTGAAATTTGAAGACCCTAAGATCAAAATCTGCTATTATCTGTGTAGTAAAATCATGTATATTGTTTTTGAGACATTCGTTTATTTAGAAAAATACTGTGAAAACTAGCACTGTATATTTGGTAGCCATGGTGAGGTCCTTGGAATAAGGAAACTGAGAAAATAGATTGCCCTCTGAGTATTAAACCAGGAAGTCAACACATAAAATGGGTAGGAGCAGATATATGCAACCACTTAAAAGAAACAGAGAATCTGTCTCCTCAGTCCAGACGACTTGGCTGTAGCCCGATTAAGAAAGGAGACCTGTCCCTCGGCCTTGTGGGCAGACATACAAGTACAGAAAAGAGAGAACCACAGAGGCAAGCATTGACAGTGTTCAGCTAAACACTGTGGTGGAGAAAGCCTTTGCCAGGAAACTTTCATTTAGTGGGTGAACCAGGCTTGTTTATAAACAGATGGGAACAATCCAGTTGAGAAGACATTTAAACTATTTAAGATACAGGAGAGAGAAGTGATAATCTATAGCGTATGTTTCCTGAGAAGGCAGGAGGTGTTGGGACTCAAAGCACAGGTGGAGAAACTGACCTTGGACAGGAAGAGAGACATCTCTTCTATTGTAACAAGAGGAAAAGAGGCCAGGATGATAGACATAGATGAGTTTGGAGATATGGTATTAGAAAATTGAGGAACATTCCATCTGGAGGCATCTATTTTTTCTGAGAACAAGGCAGGATCATCTATTGAGTGTGTATGAGAGAGAGAGAGAGAGAGAGAGAGTGTAGTGAGGCAGGGGAGTGTGTGGCTGGGGCAGGAAAAGGGAGGAATTTCAGGTTTGATTTTTTTTTTAATGTTTAATAAAGATTAGCAGCAATATCTTCTTTAGCTAGCTTTTGGCTAGCATTCAATTTGATTTTTAAAATCTGGAATGGGGGGACACCTGGGTGGCTCAATTGGTTGAGCAGCTGCCTTCAGCTCAGGTCATGATCCCAGGGTCCTGGGATCGAGTCCCACCATCGGGCTCCTTGCTCAGCAGGGAGCCTGCTTCTCACTCTGCCTCTGCCTGCTGCTCTGCCTGCTTGTGATCTCTCTCTCTCTGACAGATAAATAAAATCTTTTTTTAAAAATCTGGAATGGGAATATTTTTTTGGAATGGGAATATTTTTATATCTATATTTTAAAAAGTCAGTGTGCTCTTACAACATCACACAATGAAATGACTATTCACACACTCTTGAGAACAACCGTGCTAATTTGTATGTATTATGACTTACATATTTATTTTATTTCATTATACAATAATCGAAATCAGTGATACAACTGGGATAAGAACTCTGGCCTCACTTCACATTTCAACTGACCTGTAGAAAATGTTTTCCACTATGATGTCTATTTTTGTTTGTTTTACTTTTTTATCTATGTTATCCACAACCAACAAAGACAGTTGTGTCTTTCTTTCTTTTTTTTTTTTTAAGATTTTATTTATTTATTTGACAGAGAGAGAGATCACAAGTAGGCAGAGAGGCAGGCAGAGAGAGAGGGGGAAGCAGGCTCCCTGCTGAGCAGAGTCCAATGTGGGGCTTGATCCCAGGACTCTGAGATCATGACCTGAGCAGAAGGCAGAGGCTTTAACCCACTGAGCCACCCAGGCTCCCCCAAGTCGTGTCTAATTGGATTTTAAGTAGATACCGGTTTGCTCCCAAAATGGACTCAGTGAACCTAAAAGCTGGTGTATTTCGTAGAGTTAGAGTTGACTGGGAAAGACAGAAAGCCCCAAGTACAGTGACTTAATCAGAACAAACGTTTATCTCTCTGTCGTTTGAAAGTCTGGCCGGACTGTCCCGGGTGGTGTGGTGCTCGAGCTGCCGCAGGATGGTTCCACTCTTACTGGCCACAACTTAGTTACGTGGCAACACAAGGCCAAAGGGGTCTGGGAAGTATTTACTTGGGAGTGGTCCCAAGCTCAGGTAAAAATTCTGTTAGTCTAGAAGAAGAGGAGAACAGATAGTAGGAAGAGACCAGGAATAATAGCAAGACATAATCAATGGCAGCACCAGGTTCTAAAATCCTGCAGAATGTTTAAAAAAAAAAAAAAACAACTTTAAGACCATTGCTCTCCTTTCTGTTTGTCACAGGCTGCTAGTACCTTCCTCCTCTGTCCTGGGTGAATGTTCTTGTTTGCTACAAAGTCTCAATAATTCCCTTGTTTCTCTGTTTGGGTTTGAGAAAACTTTTCTTCTTAATTCTGGCATTTTCTGAATTTGAAAGATTGGCCATCTGTTTCAACCTCCAAGCAATGGGAAGGTTAATCTACACCTATTTTATGCCAGAAATGGGTTTACAGTATTTAAAAAATGAAATAGTAATTGTTAATACATTCTCACAGGCTCAGCTACAGAATCCACTGCCTGTTAGCTAAAAGCAGAGCATTATCTGATCAACTAACTTACAAAGAAAGTGTATTACTGATCATAAATTTAACTGAAATTGAACTTTCACATATTGTTAAAACAATCTAACTTTGTGTTTTGGACGTATTGTGCAAAATAAGCAAGTTAGAGTGTTAGTAAAAACACCTTGCTTTAAAATAGAAAAAAATTATAAAGCTTTTCATAGGAAAAATTAATTCAGTGTTCACTAATACAGGATGATTTAAGCCTTCAGTAAACTCAAAGTGAAAGCAGAATTTTCCAGCATGAAGTATTTTCAGAGAACAATATTAAAGCAGAGATTTAAAATATTTTATTATTGCCATTATTGCCATCAGGCTGCTCCTTTCTTAGGTTCGTTTCAATTTCTTTTTTTTTTTTTTTTTTGCCCTCTTCCCTCAAGATTTTTCAGCATTTCCTATAACAGAAAACACTTTAGGAAGGTCCCTTACCACCTTATCAATGAAGATTTGGAAGCAGTTTTTGTTCCGGTTCTTCATGCTGCTCTCCCTGATGTTAACAGTTAGACTACAATTTGAAGAAATTTGAAATAGAAAGAGTGTTTCTCAGAAGTGCTTTGAGGGAGCGCCTGGGTGGCTCAGTGGGTTAAAGCCTCTGCCTTCGGCTCAGGTCATGATCTCAGGATCAAGCCCCGCATCGGGCTCTCTGCTCAGCAGGGAACTCCCCCCCCGCCCCCCCCGCCTCTCTGCCTACTTGTGATCTCTCTTTCTGTCAAATAAATAAATAAAATCTTTAAAAAAAAAAAAAAAGTGCTTTGAGGCTGGCCAGAAGCATTTTTCCTTGAGCTCCTATGTCCTATGCTCAGAGTTCGGCACCTGGTGGCCTATGATGAAGCCGTCATCACAGCACACTCCGCCACTAATATGTCACCATTCTATCTAAAATAAAAATCAAACCCAAACTCTGTAATCGATTAGTCTTCGTCTCCTCTAAGGGATAAAGACAAACATCAATGATTCACTTCCCTTCAGAGCATTCCTACATTAAAAACGGCACAGTAGTCTTTAAAGCATTTAAATAAAAGTGATAATGTAACACCTAGTCTCTTCTCATGCAAAAACAAAAAAAATCAAATTGGTATAAATTGGGAGAAAAAAAGTAAAAATACCTTTCTCCTTCTCCAATATGATTACTCTGAATTTTAATAGGTATTTCCAAAATGCCTTCTCAAAGTTTTTGTTTGTTTGTTTTTTGGGTTTTTTAAAAGATTTTATTTATTTATTTATTTGACAGAGAGAGAGAGAGATTACAAGTAGGCAGAGAGGCAGGCAGAGAGGGGGGGGGAAGCAGGCTCCCCGCTGAGCAGAGAGCCCGACGCGGGGCTCGATCCCAGGACCCTGAGATCATGACCTGAGCCGAAGGCAGAGGCTTTAACCCACTGAGCCACCCAGGTGCCCCCGTCTCAAAGTTTTATACTTACTTATATTCCACTATTCTTGAAACATGTTTATAAATAAATGCCCTTAAAAACTTGTTAAAGGCTCAGAGCCTTTCCATATTTATTAGTTATTAATCTAACTTAGTTTCACAGCTTCAGCTATGAAATCTTATCACAGATAAGATCTCCCAATTTTATAAATCAAAAAACAAAAGTAAGGAGACTTGAAGTTGCTCAACAGAAACTCCATGGTGTGCTAGGAATTGAACTTTAACTTCCTACCTGTGGTAAATTATCTAGCCACTGACCTATACTCTCGGGCTAATTGGGAAAGACAAAAGTAAGGCCTACAGAAAATTCTTAAAAAGGATGTAAATATTGAGAACCTAGTAAGCATCAAATATCAGCCTACTATTCTGGTCACTTAATTTTTTTCTCCGACTTAGAGTAAAATCATATTTATGATCAGTTTGATATTGCTTCTCTATATGTGTCAATTGGGACTCATTAGCCAACAGTTATGGATACAAATACAGGTGTCCACTAATAAAAGGCCCAGCACACTGCAAACAATGCAATTTCTGTATTTTAGAGATTCTTGGAAATGCTTTATCTTTGGTTTCACATCTCATCACAAAATCTCTGTGGCCCCTGGGTAGCCATTGTGTCTAGTTGTGTATTATTGAGAGACAAAAAAGCATCTCTGATAGAGAGTGGTTCTGACTCTGGAAGGCTTACTCGTGACCTCAGCTGTGACAGTCCCACTATAGAGCATCCAGAAAGTAGATGAAGCTTATGGGTGGGTTAAAGTTATAGCTCTCTACAAAAAATCTGATGGCCAAAACTGTTGCTCCAACGTCCCTTATGCTGTCAAAACAAATTGGTGCCCAGAGTTCTCACTCAGATGTTTAAAAAAGAGGCTCTTTCCCAGCTGCTGTTACCTCTTGGCTTCCCACTTGGCCTTCACGTGAGTGACTCAGGACAGGAATTTGTAGTACAAGCAGGATACCGTTGAATAAGAAAAATGGATGTCCTCTTCTCTGTTGAACCAAATAATAACCCCATTCTAGTAACAGCTTTAGAACTGAGTTATCAAATTCCTATTAAATTTCATTCTTTAGGCCTAACTCTAAAGATTTTTTTTTTTTTTTTTTTTTTTTTTTTTTTGACAGAGAGAAACACAGCGAGAGAGGGAACACAAGCAGAGGGAATGGTAGTGGGAGAAGCAGGTTTCCCACAGAGCAGGGAGCCCGATGCGGGGCTCGATCCCAGGACTCTGGGATCATGACCTGAGCCGAAGGCAGCCGCTTAACGACTGAGCCACCCAGGTGCCCCTAGGCCTAACTCTATAGGACTAGAATTGTGTTTATTCAACTGATGTTCACAGTTTCCTGGGAGATTGTCTCTGGATGAGAAGTGAAACTGTTAAGTAAACATTTTAAAGACTAAAAATAAATCTGATTATTTTGGGAATAATCAGGTAACAAATTCAAATTCACTTTGAAACTGAAAGTTTGAGGTCATGAATATGTAAGAAGTTTGAGGTCATGAATATGTTAGAAGCAAGAGAGAGACTGAACACATAGACTGAGCTTTCATACCAATTTTGTCTACCCCATGAAATTTCATCTCTCATCAACAGCTCTGTATTCTCTCATTTTGATGCCTCTCCGTCCCTATTATTAAATCCTAATGGTTTCTGATGGTTTCTGCAGGACTGGATTGGGCTAGATTAAAAGTATCAAATGCAAATTTGGCTTTTCTTTGCTTAATTGTGCAGTTAGATGAGAAGGTAGCTTTCCTAGTAGACCTAGGAATCGAGTCAGAATAGACTGTATGAATGAACAGATGGGAACCTGACCTTGTCTGGATGTGCTGGGGGGTTGGGAGAAGGGAATCAGTATCCTGGTACCTAGCCACCATCTCTGTTTTCAGCTTTAGTACATCTCTGTACTATATAGTTTTGGAGAGAAACAGAGCAAGTCTGGAATTTCAGCTCTGTCAATTTATGCCAGAACCTGGGGAAGTTACTTACTCTGAGTACCAGGATACACATCTGAACGATGAAAATCAGATCATTGCAGTAGGAATTAGAGATTACATCTGTCCGCCCGGCACACACACAACAGGCATTAAATAAATAGTCACTAGAGAGGGGCACCTGGCTGGCTCAGTGGGAAGGTCACACGGCTCTTAATGTTGAGGTTGTGAGTTCAAGGCCCACACTGGATATAGAGATTACTTAAATAAGTAAACAAAACCTTAAAAAATAGTGTCTATAGAACTAGTCAGATAATAATAAACATTACCAAGCTGTAGTCAAGACAGACATTTTTATCACCAGTCTCTCTTATTAAACTCACTCAAATGGTCTAGAATAATAGAAACATGCGGAACTAGTCTAAAGTTCATAAGGAGAAGAAACTGGAAAGCTCATTCATCCATTCAACAGATATAAACAAAGAGGACACAAAGATGTCAGTCTGTAAGGTAAGTCACGTACACACATCACTATATTGCACAGTAGAACAAGATACAGGCCACAAGATAGAGTTAAACTGCTACAGACCTTTGAGAAAGAAAACATTTATTTCAGTTGGATTACCAGACAACATTATATGGAAAAGGTAAGTTTAAACAGGGTGCTGGAGGCAGAGTGGGTAAATAGGGTGTGTTTATGTTATAGTGACTAATTCAATTTG
>JAQQSY010004977.1:0-11964 GCA_028646535.1 Procyon lotor | reverse complement strand
CCTGGGATCGAGCCCCGCATCGGGCTCTCTGCTCTGCAGGAAGCCTGCTTCTCCCGCTACCATTCCTTCTGCTTGTGTTCCCTCTCTCGCTGTGTTTCTCTCTGTCAAATAAATAAAATCTTTAAAAAAAAAAAAGGAAAAGAAAAGAAAGAGCTGGGGCTGTGGGGCCAAACCCAGAGCTGAAGTCTGGCTGTTGCTCCTAGTAGCTGGGCCACACACAGCAAGTTACCTTCCCTTTCTCAACCTCAGTCCTCTCACTGGGGAAACGGAGAATACCACCCACTTCTTAGGGTTGTTGTGAAATTGAGCTGACCATTGTGGAGGGGCTGGAAGAAAGAAAGAAGTGGGGCACGGTGGCCAGAGGAGTGCCCACCCTCTCTGAGGGGGTATTTGTCTTCACAGCGGGACCACCAGACCCTCACACAGAGAATATAATCAGTGTTTGTGAATGAACAAATGAGTCAACAAATGAATGAATGAATGAAGCTCTGGGTGAGGCAAATGCGGCTTCCTGGGAAGGCCTCGACTCCACGCTTAGCTCCAGCCCTTGCCCAGGGTCCCCAGGACTCCAAAGGGGGCACGTATTCAAGACAGATGGGCGTTAGGCTAGTTAACTTTGTGGACACACGAGTCCTGGCGGGCGTGGAACTGAGAGCGGGGCAAATGGAAGTCCTTTGTGGGCAAGCATGCCTGAGACCATCCCTTGGCTTCTCCACCCCCATCCCTAGCCCCGGGGTCAGGGGCCTTCCTAGAGCTTCCCTGCGCGTCCACGCGGCCGCCTTTGACCGGGAGTCACGGCTGTGTCAGAGGGGCTAGTGTTTTCCTATACTCCCACTAGCCTGAAATCGCGTAAAGGGAAAGACGTGTCCACAGCATCTAGTACGGGCCGAGCACCTGCCCTCGACTCCGTAACTGTGTGTTGGGTGAATAAAGGAGTCTAATAAAACTGCTCTTCTCCTTGAGTGCCGAGAGGCTCTGGTCTTGGAACAAAAGGTCTGGGACGGATAGCAGTGTGCGCTCAGCTTTTTCTTCTAATCTGGCTGTTGATTCGGGGTTTTAAGGAATCAGGTGAGGTTTGACCGGTGAAAATTCCTTTTCATCAGGCACAGGAGACCCAGCCTTTGCAAGTTAATGTGAGATCAGTGCCTGATTAAACAATGCGTGCAAGGACAAGGGGAAACAGAGATGATGCAGCAAATTCAGATGGGGACACCCGGACTTGAGGAGAAAAGTGCCTTACATATTAATGAACATGTCAAAGGCTAAGGCAGTGAAAACTGCAGCTTTGGGATTACCTAAGGTTTTTGTTTAAACTGACAGCAGAAAGGACGAAGTCTTCTCTGCATATCGAGCTGTGGTCTTCCTGAAGCTTTTTGGGCCATGGCCAGGTCTGTGCTCAGGATTCAGAGTCTTTAGTTTATTTGCATACAAACTGCTAACATCAACGAAGTCTTTGCTCAAGCAATTTTTAAGTACAATGTTATTGCTTCCCTGAAGGCTATAACTCCTTGGTTTTTCTCCTCAACATTCTTCTCACTTAGCAGCCACTCACAATGACCCACATCTCCCCGCCCAGGAGTGCCGGGGAGGGTGGAAGGCGCCAAAGAAAGGGAGCACAAAGAAGGGAGGAGGTGGTTGAGAGCAATCGAACCCAATTTTCAGGATGCTCACAACTTGACCTAAGGGTTTTAAGTATTTTAATTCTCAAGCCAACTCTGGGGGGTGCACACTACTACCATCTCCCTTTGTAACAAGGAAACCAAAGTCAGGAAATGTTCTAGGAGTCGTTCAAGGTCACACAGCCAGGAAATGGCAGGGCCAGGACTCCAGGGATGTCTGGGTCTTAGAACTATGCTCTCAGACTGAAGATCCCTGTAAATCACTTACCCTTTATAACTCTTTAAATATGTAAGACAGTCCTGTTATGATTTTTTAAAAAAGGTTTATTTCACAGAGAGAAAGAGATCACAAGCAGGTGGAGAGGCAGGCAGAGGGAGAGGGGGAAACAGGCTCCCCGCTGAGCAGAGAGCCCGATGCGGGGCTCGATCCCGGGACCCTGAGATCATGACCTGAGCCGAAGGCAGAGGCTTTCACCAACTGAGCCACCCAGGTGCCCCTTAATGTCATTTAATTGATTAGCTAAATGATTTATCAGTTAGTCAACAAATACAAACTGAGAACCATTTACTTGGAAGGTACTAAAGATTCCAATATGAAAGATTAGATTCCTCCTTCAAAGAGCAGAGATTATGGAAGGAGATGGATAAATCACACCGGCAATTCCACACAGTGTGATAATAGCTATGACAGAGGACTGTACCAGAGCTCAGAAGCTAGATAAGTAGAGGATTGGTGATCATGGAAGGCTTCCTGGAGGTGGTGATGCCTGAGTTGAGCCTTAACCTATGATTAGGGGTTAGTGTGTGGGCTTGAGGAAGCAGACACGTCCATTAAAGGGAGTATGCAAAGGCATGCAAGAGATGGTGTGGCATACTCGTGGAGCTGTACAAAGTGTGGCCGGAGCAGGAGGGAGGACAACTGGTTGGAGCCAAGTTTGACAAGTGGGCAGGTGCTGATCATGAGGGACTTTGGGTATTGAGCTACAAATTTGGATTTTAAGAGTGACCAAGAGCTATAAGAATTTTAACCAAGAAAGTGACATGATGAGATTTTTCATTATAGGAAAAACCTCTCTTTTGTAGCAAGATCTGAGGACAACCTGGGTGAGAGTAGCAAGGGGCACCTGCTCTTGTCAGCAGGCCCACCCTTCCTTTCCTGGAACATGTGCCTTCCCTCATGCTGTGAACCAGAAGCTTCCGTTTTGTTACAGACTGTGTCTCAGTTATCTATCGCTGTGTAACAAATGATCCCCATTTAGCAACCGACAACAACTGACACTTACTTACGCGGAGGTTCTGTGGAGCAGGGATCCAGAAACTACTTAGCCCTATGGTTCTGGCTTAGGGACACTCATGAGGTGGCAATCGGGGAGTCAGCCACGGCTGCCATTGTCTCCATACTCAACCGTGCTGGACAGTTGGCTTCCAAACCCACTCACGAGGCCCCTCTGCACAACACAGCAAGCTGGCCACCCCCAGAGTGAATGGTCCGCAAGAGTGAGGGAACACGAAGATGGACGTCACAGTCCTTTTATGACTGAACACTGAAAGTGAGATGCCATCACTGCAGTGGTATTCTGTTCTTCAGAAGAGAGTCGTTCCTAAGTGCAGCCCTCACTGAAGAGTAGGGGTCGACACAAGGGCATGACCTCCTGGAGGTGCGGCTCCCTGGGGGTCATTCAGAGGCTGCCTACCACGGATCCCACTTCTTCCTTCAGTCAGGTGACCCACGCTGGGTCAACCAGCACATTTCCTTGGGATTCATGAACTCAACCAGAAAGATGAACCTGAAGTGACGCTCCGAGACTCCGTGGACAGCCATGTTGCCCGCTAAGCAGGAGACGCTGGTCTTTCGGACAAAGGGAGCTGACCCCTAAAGGAGGTTGGAGATCAGAAATGGTAGGCATTCCTGACTGCCCATATTTCTGGTTTTATTTGACCCTGAAATTCATCTGTGTTCTGGCCGTTCCTATAGTTTGGATTCTGACCCAATAAACTACACCCCCTCTGTTGCTGCCTCAGCCATGGTTGGCCGGCAGCCCTGTGCAAGACAGAGAGCTGTTTTGGATGGGGTCAGCGAGGAGGGCTAATGAGTTCCGCCTCGAGCCAGCATATGTTCTCAAGATGAGTGCCTGCTTTTAGGGAACAGAAAAGCTAATCTACCTACATCAGGAACATTCATGTTGTTGGCCTCCTTAACTCTGACCGTGTAACCAGCAGAATGCTACAAATAACCGCACTCAAACCATATTGACTCCGTAGAGAAAGACCTAATTTTGCAAATAGGCAATGATCACAATCCCCTCGGGGGACTGGTTGGTCCTCGATTAGGAAGGGACTGAAGTTAGCGTGACAAAATCAGCTGTCAAGTGTCAGCTTGATGAGTCCTTCTGATTCCTAGCACGGTTCCCATGGTCCCCTGTAGGATGGCTCATTTCCCAACCAAACTGAGGACGATTACGGAGATGGGTCCAGATGCAGAAAACACATTTGCTTTTCTCTAACGGGAACATGTCAAATGCAGTTACCCACGCTGAGACTGGGCAGAGTTGGCAGCTTTTTAAAAACTGGAGATGTCCAGGGGCGCCTGGGTGGCTCAGTCGTTGAGCGTCTGCCTTCGGCCCAGGTCAGATCCCAGGGTCCTGGGATCGAGCCCCGCATCGGGCTCTCTGCGCGGCAGGGAGCCTGCTTCTCCCGCTACCATTCCCTCTGCTTGTGTTCCCTCTCTCACTGTGTTTCTCGCTGTCAAATAAATAAAATCTTTAAAAAAAAAAAAAAAAAAAAAAAAAACTGGAGATGTCCAGCTGTCGGAGGTGGGAATGCCCCCTTTTATACCGGCCCTCCGTGTCCAGTCAGAAGCAGACAAGGGAGATGGCTAAGCAAAGCTGATTAAATTCCCCCAGAATTTAGTCTGAAGTGCTGACTCTGTTTACATCCCTGAAGGAAGTTCATTAGCATGTGTCAGAAATGCAGCCTCAGTGCCCCCTGGCTCCCCTGGCTTGGAGATTGCCAACCGGACACAGCACAACTAGCTCGGCTCCCTGAGCGCCTCCTGCCTGAGTGGCCAAATTTTTTTGGCCCTTTGTAGGGCAAAGGCTTCATTTGTGACCCAAATATGTCCGGCTTGGAGAATGTGACATTTCCTCTCGGCCAGGTTCAGGTGCTGTGGAGGGAGCCGGGCAGGATCCCAGGCTGGAGTAGTGAATGGGAGGAGTTGAGTGAGGGCCCAGCGTCCTCAGAAGGGACCAGACTGGCCGCAGCGTGCTAGCTGCCGAGAAGTCAAGACAGGACTGTCACTGCATTCTCGATGGTTTTTGTTTTTCACTTTTCATTTTGGAAAAGTTCAAGCATGTAAAAAAGAAGGAATTCATAATACTCATTGCCTAGATTCAACAATGATCAATTTATGACTCATCTTGTTGCATCTACATACTTCTACTGGATTATTTTGAAACGAATCACAGATATTATGTCATTTCATCTGGAAACATTTCAGTACATACTGAAAGTTACCTTAAAAAAATAATAATACTGGGGCGCCTGGGTGGCTCAGTTGGTTAAGCCTCTGCCTTCGGCTCAGGTCATGATCTCAGAGTCCTAGGATAGAGCCCCAGCATTGGGCTCTTCTGCTCAGCAGGGACCAAAGCATGCATCTCCCTCTCCTTCTGCCTGCCTCTTTGCCTACTTGTGATCTCTGTCAAATAAAGAAAATCTTAAAAAAAAAAAAAAAATACCATTACCAAACCTTAAAAACTTCACAGTAATTCCTTACTGCTGATGGAATCTGTACTGGTGAGAGGAGGGCTCTTGCACTCCCTTCTTTTCCACCCTTGATTTCTAACAGGAACAGTGGGTCAAATGCAATACAATGGAAAAAAAAAGTGAAGGATCAAGGCAAGACAAGATTATGCCCACACATGGATCATCACCCATGTGCTTTGCAACTTTAGTAGTTTTATGTTTTATTCATTAATTTTTTAATTTAAATTCAATTTAATTAACAGATAGTGTATTATTAGTTTCAGAAGTAAAATTCAGTGATTCATCAGTTGCATACAACACCCAGTGCTCATCACATCACGTGCCCCTCTTAATGCCCATCACCCAGTTACCCTATCCCTTCACCCACCTCCTCTCTAGCAACCCTGTTTCTTTTCTATAGTTAAGTCTCTTTTGGTTTGTTTCCCTCTCTTTTTGTCTTATTTTAAAAGATTTTAATTTTTTTTAAGCAATCTCTACACCCAACATGGGGCTCGAACTCATAACCCCGAGATCAAGAGTTGTACACTCTCCAGTGACTAAACTAGGCAGATGCCCTGCAACTTCAGTAATTTTAAAATATTTCTTGAAAGAGCTTAATAGAGAAAGTAAAGAAGATAGCAATCCTTGCATTTTTATCAGGCCTTTTGATAGTTTCCCAGGGCTACAGACAGCCCATCAGAGAGCCAACAAGTGTTGGAAGGTGAATAAGATTCTTTGGCCAGCTGGTGCCTGGATTGCCAGAGGGTCCCAGGCTTCTATGAAGGTGCAGGGATGACTCTATGGTAATGTGAATTTTTCTCGATTTCTTTCTGGTAGTATTGTTTTAAGTATTTCTGAAGAATAAACAAAGTATAACATATGTATGTTCCATAGATAGACACACACATATATATGTAAATATGCACAAAATTCTTGAGTTTGTTTTATAATAATAATAATTATAAGGCTTTACATTTGTCCCAAGGATTAAGACAAACACTGAAAATGAGATGTAAACAGCACAACTGCCGTTAGTCATATAAATGTTTACCACATGGAATCATCTTTACAGGTAAGGAGGAGGAGAAAGTTTTAATAGAGAAAGTTTCCATGAGGAAATGGCATGGAATGGGAAGTCAGAGGCTAAGTGCAGGGAGACACCCAGCAGAAGTTGGCCAGGTCCGGGCTGTCAGAGCCCAGGTGGGGTGAGGAGGCTGTCCATGGATGGGGGCAGCCTGAGTGATCTTCCCTATCCATGGACTCTCAGGACAACCTGTGCCATGTTGAGCGCCAACACCAACTCACTGTTGGGTGGTCCATTCAAAGGGTGACACAGAATCCTTTATATCAGCTGCACAATCCCAGTATCTAGGTTGGTCAATTGCAGGGCTTACTGGGCAATATTACAGTGACTATTCACATATGGGCACATGGGCCTCAAATACTCTATCAAGTAGAGATCATTAGCCTTTTACATGAAGGGAAGATATAGTTTCTCAATCCAACTACTTGAACAGATCCAGAGAGGACCTGGCTCAGAGGTGCCACCAAATGCTGGAGATTCAAGACTTCCTCACTTGAGGGATCCCTAAGAGGTGCATCACAACTTCAACTAATGAGAATTTGCCCTCAGTGGCCTTTCGGTACCTGTATCTTCAGATCCTTTCATAACAGTCCTCTGAAGGGAGTATGAGGCTAACTGCCCTCCCTCACAACTGCAGCTTCCTGTTGGGACTTGCTTAAAAACTGGAAGGGCCTTAAGGTAATCCTTCCTGGAATTGCACTACAGATGGCAGGAAGTGGAGACCATGCTTCCAACGTGCGTCTGGGCCCACTGTCAGTGTCAAGGACAAAGCAATCCCTAGAACATCCAGGGCCACTGGGGAGAAGTGGCCCAGCATTGTTAGATGCTTCTTAAATAGTTCACCCTGGAGCGGTACCAAAAGATTCAAATATACTCTTTTTTCTCGAAGACTAGAGGGGCAACATAATTGGCCAAGCCTGGGGGGGTCCTGGAAGAGTAGGTAATCTACAACAAATTGCCAGTAAGTTAGAGGTAGTATCACCATGGCAACCCATCCAGTCTCAGGCTTCCAAGGAAAACACCATGATCTGTCCCATTTCTTTTATAGTCCAAAGACCTTAAATTCAAATGTCTGTTGACAAAGACATAGGGCCTGTCTCAGTTAAGTGATATAATCAGTCGTCATTAGCCTTCTCTCTTGAAAAGCATAAAGAAAATTACCTTTGGCACAAAGAGGCTTTTAAGCCAAGTTCTTCACAGCATGCCTCAAATTGAATGTCTAGTTAAAGCATGTAATTGTAAAAAAAGAAAGTGTGCTAGGTAAGTTGACACAGGATCTCTAAATGTAGCTGAAAGGACTACTACTGTCTTCAAAGGTAAGATATCTTTCTTAGATCAGGCTTCCACGTAGGGAACTATGTAGTGTGGGAGACAGGAAAGTGAATCACTAAGAAATTATCCCCTCTCTCAGGTTTCTATCGCTGAAATTCCCCTCAGATCGTCATCTAGCCTCTTCTAACTTCTCTCCCGAATGTCTTTGTGATTTCGTTCTCTCAGCCCCTTCTTACATCTTAGCCCCTCACTTACATTTGTGTACAGCCTGGAGCCTGGCTGGCTGTATAATGGCCATGCAATGTTACATTAGTTTTATAGTTAGCCTTTCCGCATCATGCTTGTTACTTATGATTATGTACATATTACAATAAATTTTTAAAATCTTAGATCCTTCCTCTACTTACATTACTTATATTCATGGACAAATTGCCTTTACATATAAAAAAAAAAATCTGTCCTTCCAACTCATCATTCTAATATTACCATTTCCTTCTTTCAAGTTCCCGGTGAACTTTGCCTTCCCTGCCTCTTCTTCACTATTTCCTGGGCTCTTCACCCCCAAATTGGTTTTTGTCATGTTACACTCCTGAAAAAAACTGCCTAAATTCTAAATCCTAAGCCTTTATACAATTCCCCATCTTACCTGTCCCACTGAAAAATTCTCTTGACGTGGCTTCTGAGACATTAAGTTCTTCAGTTTTCCAATCTAGTCTATACAGAGCAGTGAATTTCATCCTCCTAATGCAGATATGACAGGTTTGCCTTAAAAATCTTGGAAGATTATTCACAGCCTACCAAGTTCAACTCCGTAGCTTCATGTTCCAGGCGTTCCCCTACTAGCTTTCCTGGCCTTTACACCACTGCGCACCTAAATACTTCACTCCAGCTACGATGGCTTCCTTTTTGTTCCTCAAACATCACAGTTTACTGCCTTAACTCTCCTGTCCTATTTTCCAAATGTAGCCCCTTTTCAAGGCCCAGCTCAAATGTTACCTCTTGCATGAAAGCTAGATATGCCATCTCATACTTCTTAAGTATCTGTGCATGAAGGATTACCGAAACTTCTGCTCTATGGCCACGTTTGACGTGGGTTAACTTTTTAGTTCTGTTCCTAAGAAAAAAATATGGTGCAATATACTACTAGACAAGATCATTGATGGTAAAATGCCCTCTGATCATTTATACTTAGGGTGGGTGAAAACTACAAATTCCTGGTGGGAAGGTGGAACTTTGTGCTTCTCTGGATGCAATGACTTATAACTGGGACAGGTCTCTTGGTGACCTAGAAGCTAAGTCTATGGAGTTAACAACAAGAGATAGTGGCTCCTGTTGTACACGAGGCTTCCAGGCCGGTGTAGCTCTTGCACCTGAGCTATCATTTGTGTGCGTGGAGAACACTTCTTGCATTACTGCCATGAGGACTGCTTCAATGGAAAGAAATACTCCCTAAACTGGGCTGACAAGCTGTTTTGTGTCCTGTATGCTTTTGATTAAACTGGTGACAGATGAGACCTATTCAGGTCTTATGAGCCTAAAAAGCTTCCTTAGATAGGCAGGGATCCGTTATTTAGCTCACAGCTATTCATCTTCTGTGGGGGGGTGTCCCTACTTGCCTCAAGATCTGAGGTTAGGACCATGTCTTTTTCAGCTAGTAAAATCTTTGTGGTTATGCTGTGTGATCTGGGTGAGGGACTTGAACAATCGGAACCTATTTTCTCACCATTAATAGAGGAACAATTATTTCCAAACTCATAGGGCCACTGTGTGGTTTAATAAGAAAATGTTTCCTAAGCAGGAAATGCCTAAGTGGTAATGGCAGGAGCTTTACGCCAACACACAAATTAATTGTCTGTCTTCTAAATGCATCTGTACAAATGTAGCAAAATTTATTTAACAGTTCGTTTATTTTTCCCAATTTTCATTCTGATCTTTGAAAAATTAGTAAAAAGGAGTCTGATAATGTATGTAATAATATGATAATGATAATGTAATGAAGCTGATGTCATATTAAGAACTGCCCTGTGCTCCTTCTAACCCTGTCTGCTTTGCTGCTGGAAGGAAAACAGGCTCCCAGCATTCCCAATGCAACAACAGGAGTAAGATCCATAACTTGTCCAAATGACACCCAAGGCGTTTAGCAAGCTTCTGCTAATTTAAATAAATTTAATTTAAATGCTCAATGTGTTACTCCTGTAACCTCCTGGGTCAAATGCTGAGATAGAAGGAACACTGTCAAGAAATACTTAGAAATGCTCAGATATATAAAATAAGATGGATAAGAGAAAACTTCTGTAATTTGTCTATAGGTTTCACTTTTAAGTAGCAGTGTAAAATATCATTGTATGAACAGAAATCAGACCTGTTTTCCTTGTGGTTGGAGAAAGGCCAACCAATATACCAACTCTTTAACAACAGGGGAATGGTGGCTATAGGTTGGCCAAACCACTGACGGTTTTATCACAGATTTCACCTCCATGATGAATGTCTCCTTCTGTTACTTTTCTGTGTGAGGCTGGACATAAATGTCTATTTCCACATTTATTCCAGTCCTTTTCCTTTTTATTTTTTTATTTAAAGATTTTATTTATTTATTTGACAGAGAGAGAGATCACAAGTAGGCAGAGAGGCAGGCAGAGGGAGAGGGGGAAGCAGGCTCCCCGCTGAGCAGAGAGCCCGATGCGGGGCTCGATCCCAGGACCCTGTGATCATGACCTGAGCCGAAGGCAGAGGCTTTAACCCACTAAACCACCCAAGCGCCCCTAGTCCTTTTCTTCCTTAAGCCTTATAAGATATGATCCGAAATACTACTTCCTTCCCCTTTGCTCTCATCACCCAACATCTAGGACCCAGATGTTTTCCACTTTCCTTAGAAAATTATATTTTCCTCTGTAAGCCCAAATAGTAGAAACTGTGTTATATCTGAGTATCAAGGGGTCCCATTCCCTCCAGATGTCTTCTAGAGTTTTTTCAAAATTCGAAGCCAAGATCACATCTGTTACAGAAATAAAACTATATTGGCAGGACAGACCAAATGAAAAGCAAGACAATCTTACTTTTGGATCTATTCCTTTTTCACTGAGAACATTTAAGCTTTAAAATCTGGTGAAATATTAACCATAGGTATACAACACGTAGTAAGTTATGCACCTTAATTTAATTTTTTAAGACTTTGAGAGTGAGAGAGCACAAGCAGGGGGGAGGAGCAGAGGAAGGAGGAGAAGCAGAATCCCTGTTGAACAGGGAGCCCAATGTGGGGCTTAATGAGGTGAAGGCAGACACCTAACTGACTGAGCTACCCAAGCACCCTAATTATTTTTTTTAAGGTTTTATTTTTTTTATTTGACAGAGAGAGACACAGTGAGAGAGGGAACACAAGCAGGGGGAATGGGAGAAGGAGAAGCAGGTTTTTGCTGAGCAGCGAGCCTGATGCGGGGCTCGACCCCAGGACCCTGGAATCACGACCCAAGTCAAAAAGCAGGCACCTAAGCACCCTAATTTTAACGAACCTTTGGTACAATGATGACATTTCATTAACAGAATAACCATTCTACAGAAAACGTGAGAACACGTAACTACGAACTCAGAATTTCTTTCTGCATAAAATAAGAAAAATAGTTAAGGCTCTAATGTGGAAGCAGGGCCAGGGAAATGGGGAAGGCCGGTCACCAAGCTTCCAAAGAAACTGCCCATCTTAGAGTGCCTAAGGACACTGGTTGTCGGTGAAGTGTGAGAAGGGCAGAACCAGGGGCTGTCTGCACGCCTGGATGACTGGAGGTACGGCACAGCGTATGTTCCAGCCACAATGTGATCAACACTCTTTCCATTAAAAGTGAGATTATCTTGTCCTTTCTTGTGGTCTTTCCGTCACCCTTACAGCTTTTATACAGGAGTGGTAAACAGTGTTCAACTGCTGAAGGTTATGAGAAGGACACAAGAACCTCCCAGAAAGAGAACATGGCCAAAACAAAGGAACTAATCTGGCTGCTGCTGCAGACAAGCTATGCCACTGGAAAAATCCCAACATCTGCATCAATAGCAAGTACAAACCTTGGGGCTACAATCAAGACTTACTTATAAGCCTGGAAAAAGGAGGGAAAAGCTTGTTAGCTCCACATAAACCACAGTGAAATGTACTCAACACATACATATAAGCTTTCTGCAAACTCTGTGTGGCAGCCTATTGGTTTTGAAACTGATAATGCTTTGTGAGAAAATTCAACGTTCAGAGACCAAGAAAAAAAAAAA
>JAQQSY010004976.1:0-11964 GCA_028646535.1 Procyon lotor | reverse complement strand
GGAGAAATGGGAAGCAAGACCGATCCCTAAGGGTAGGGGCTAAGTCCCTGGAAGCATAAGTAAGACCCAGAGAGTGGAGGACAGAAGACGAGGAACTTCTAGAAGAAGTAGAGCCCAAAGGGCGGTCAGTGGGGGTCATCAGGGGTGTCCCCGGGTCAGCCGTGCTCACCGTCCACTGGGCGGTCAGTGGGGGGTCATCGGGGGTGTCCCCGGGTCAGCCGTGCTCACCGTCCACACGGGCGGTCAGTGGGGGGTCATCAGGGGTGTCCCCGGGTCAGCCGTGCTCACCGTCCACACGGGCGGTCAGTGGGGGGTCATCGGGGGTGTCCCCGGGTCAGCCGTGCTCACCGTCCACATGGGCGGTCAGTGGGGGTCATCGGGGGTGTCCCCGGGTCAGCCGTGCTCACCGTCCACATGGGCAGTCAGTGGGGGTCATCGGGGGTGTCCCCGGGTCAGCCGTGCTCACCGTCCCCTGTCATCTCTCTCCCGCACACATCGTCCCCTTTGGATTTGTCGGACCCTCTCACCCTCACCCCACTGTGTGCAGGAGTGTGCGGGGCAGGTAACAAGCTTGTCCCCACAGTGACCGGGGCCCGGCTGGTGTCCCTCCCACCGGCACACCTTCTCCTGGACAGGCCCTGGCAGAGGCGGCCACGCAAGCCTCAGAGGGCAGAGGCTGTGGGCCTCAGGACACACTGGAGCAGAGACGGCCAAGGCCAAGGAGGGGTGACAGCAGCTCCCAACTCCGAGGGGGAGGGGGGGGCGTGGCCCGAGGAACCCACCTTCCCCAGAGGTACCCCAGGAAGGGCCCGTAAGGACCCTGGCCCTGAGGTTCAGAGGGCTTTTCCTAGAGGGTCCCCCTGTGCTGACCACACTGACGGCCGGTGCTGGGCCAAGTGTCCCTACGGGCCTGACCCCAGGGACCCCTGGAAGGTCTCGTGAGCTCCCCCGATTCTAAACCCCACCCCGGAGTCAGCGCACACGAGACGGGGAGGTTGACGGAGGCCACCGGGTCTGCACCTGTCGCCGTCCCCCAGCACCGCTCTGCAGAGGGCACACGGCCCGGGTCAGGCGGCCCCCCAAGGTCACCCCCTTACTTTGTAAATGACATTGCGCAGATTCAGGTGCTGAGCCAGGGACACGACCAGAGCGTGCACGTGGGGCCCGGGCAGGCCACAGAGCTCCTTTGCCGCAGACCCGGACTTGCCGTCCTCAGGAGGCGCCAGCAGCAGACGGAGGGCGTCTTCGTCGCATGTCCCAGACAGGGCCACGGCCAGGGCCCTCGAGAGCACCTGCGCAGAAGGGGGAGGGTCAGAGAGGAGTCCCCGGCACCTGCGGACCCCGCACGGAGCTTCCTCCGTGAGGAACCCCAACACCCCGAGAACCCATCTCCCCAACGGGCTGAGGATTTACCCATAAAAATACACGGGATCCGAACCTCTGTGCGGTTCCTAACATTCTTAGCGGAAACGTTTCTAAAAATGTGTGCATAATTCTCCCATTTTAAAGCGATCTGCCCTTTCTGAGGACGCGGGAGCAGGACCACAGGACCCTCCACCCTCGGCCCCGAGGGGCCGCCGACGTGAGGTTCTCAACCTTCGTTTTTCAGCTGTCAGTGTGAAACTATTCTCTTCCTCTTTCACATCCGAAATGAAAACCAGTTCTCCAAGCCTGTTACTGTTTTTTGAAGAGAAAAAGTGCATCCATTCAGAGGAGGGATGGGGACATCCGGCCCGACCATGACGCACCACAGGGAGGGGATCTAAGGCACGTCTCCGTTTGGGTATGGCTTTCAGCTAATGACCTTCAAAACTGGACAAGGCATGAAGCAAAATTTCACAAATGCACGCCCATGTCTATGCAAACTGTGATGCGTATGATCGGTGTGAACCATTCAGACCAAGCAAGACCCTTTGTGAACCGAAGCTACTGTTCATTTATTAGGAGCCTCAGGAGCAGGCAGAATTCATCAGATGCCTTCCTATAGTGCCCAAGAGGGCACGGGGAAGTCACTAGGAAAGAGAAGACAGCATTAGTCAGGTCTATCAGTCAAAGCCGATAAGATACGCATTTACGTGTTTATGGGTTTATGGATATTTTAAGGAACTGGCTCGAGTGGTTGTGGAGGTACAAGTCCAAAATCTGCAGAGGGGGCCAGGGGGCTGGAGACCCTGGGAAGAGCTGCAGTTGGGAGTCTGGAGGCAGAATTCCCTCCCCGCCTGGGGACCTAGTCTTTTCGCTTACAGCCTTCAACTGATTGGACGAGGCCCACCCGCATCGTGGTCTTTACTCAAACATCTACTGATGTTAATCTAATAAATGTTAATCTCATCTAAAAAATACCTTCAGGGCAACAGTGAGACTGGTGTTTGACCAAATACTTGGGTGCCATGGCCTAACCACCTCGACATATAAAACTAACCATCACCAATGGCTACAATGCTCTCTTAGGCTAATGTGCCTTTTGAGTCTTTGCGAGAGATACAGTAAGTGTTTTCACAACTAATTGACCAAGAAACTCCTTTCCGTATGGGATGTATAGGGTCCAGACACAACTTGAGAAAGACTTATTAATGCCGCTGTTTTCAAATGTGTTCTTCTGGGGTGGAGGGTTACCTTGGAAGGGGAGGGTACATGCCCAGAGGGGGGCGTGATGGGTGGAGTATGAACATCCAACATTTCCTTGACTGAGGCAGCCTGTCTTTGGTCAGTTCCGTAAAATGGGCTTCTGTTCGAAACTGTCCTTGAAAATGGGATCCCCCAAGCCCACAACCCCACAGACGTGTCCCTGCCTTCGAGTCCACATCGGCCAGAATGGGCCAGTGACAGCCCGTCCGCGTTTGCCCTGCAGCCTGATCTTAGCCAGAGCATCACCCGGGAGCCCCCAGGGAGGGTCACGTTCAATACCTCTCCTAGAATTTGTCCCAGGGCAAAAAATGTCTTAAACATTTCTGTATACCTATGTAAACCAAATGCGGGGGTCCCGCGCCCATCCTATGGAAACGCGGGGCACACCGCGTGAGCAAGGCTCAGCTGAGCATATTCGCCTCCATTCCTCTCTCCTCCTCCAAACCCCACTCTTCAAACTCTCCCTGAATCTCACCACGTTCATTTGTCCTGCACGGAAGCCCCCTGAAGCAGGTGGAAACAGCTGGAGAGGAAAGAAACAGAAATAACCCTCCGTTTTGTCGGCTTGGTGACGCCACGTGTGAGTCCTCGTCCAAGCGAACCACGCGTCTGTCACCCGTGGCTTTGCTTGGGCTGATACAGCCACCGATCGGAAGCGGGGTGGCCAAGGTGTTGATGCTCGCCTTACACATCCGTGTTTGGGGTCTGGGCGGGCAGCTCCCCACACTGAGGTCCCCCGGGTGCTGACCCCGGCTCTCCCTGTGTCCGATGTCTGCAAGCCCCCCTCTGCCCTGCACCGAGCCGCAGGCTGGCCCCTGGGGCAGCGGTCATGGCCCTCTTCGCCTGCTGAGACAGACCCCAGCTTCGCGGAAATTCAGGGCCGGTGGGGGGGAGCAGGGGGCATGGGTCCCACCTGGCTCTCTGTCTCTGTTTCCAGAACATTCTCTCCTCTCCAGGCTCCAGACAGGATAATGGGGCTACTTTCTACAGTTTTTAGAAAGTCATGGAGGAAATGAAATCCATGAGCTTAGAGAGAGCGGCCACGTCTACAAACCACGTTGCGAGGACCACCGTCAACGAGCCATGTTGGTACCAAAGTCCCTCCTTTGGATGACACACTAGGACGTCCAAAGGCTAGGACGTGGCCAGGCCCCCAGATTACGTGCAGGGGCTGATTTAAGAGACAAAGTTCTAAGCAGGTGCGCCTGCACCAGCCCGGGCCGGGGCCAACCCTCTGCATTCATGACTTGCATGGACATGGCACACGGTATGCCCCCCTCCTTGGGGACAAGAAAGGCTGAGAGACGCATGACACTTTGCAAAGTAGAGCCAGGATGAAAGAGTCGCACAAGTGTGGAATAACTGACCTCAACTAACGAGAGGTACTTGGGCAGAGATCAGCGCAAATCCTATTTAACAGGTTCAAAGCTATGTGCATCCGTACAAGGAGAGATGCACTCCCTGGGGAGCAGTGAGGGACGTTTCTGCTTTTAGCCGTGGCAGAGAGGCAGAGGGGTCCAGATTAAAAGGACCAAAAATCTAACCCAAAGCAGCAGAGAGGGGGTCCTTTGCAGGAAAAGGGGAAACTTAGCTTCCAGGGTCAGATGCCCCACAGAGCTGGCCCTGTCTTCCAGGGGATGCGTGGCTAGAATCCTCTATGCAGGCTCCGCTCACACATTAATTATTGTTTTCTCTCCGGGGTGGGGTGGGGAGGGTGGGGGACAAGCCGATTTTGCCCAGTGTCTACTCCAGAGTGAGCTGCACCAAGAACTATGTGTTGCAGCTTCTCAGCAGACAGACTCCATGTGCTACAACAAATGCGATTTGAGCTGTTGGGTAAATCCCCATCCATAATCTCTCTGCTGCCCAACCGCACTGGCCAGCTGCCCGCGATGCCCACAGAACCAGCCTCAAAGGAGAGGCGCACGCCTCTCTGCCCAAGCGAAATAAGAGAAAGTCTCAGAACTCCTTCCCACTGAGAGCTCTCTGGGGGCCCCCACCCCACCTGCCTCCCCAAGAACCCCCACAGGAGGAAGGAACCTGCTGAGGACCATGGACAGCACCCACCCTCCCAGGGGTCTGAGTGCACTCACTTGTTTGGAGAAGAAAGGAAGGGACGGGAGACAGACCCCCCAGACTTCCTGGGTCCTGACTCGGACCTCGTTGCTAATTTCAAAGAATCAGAATGTGGCCAAATACAAAGAGGGAAGTGACCGCTGGTCTGAAGCCAAGGGCAGGGCATCGCAACATAAAATGCCTGCCCTCCTCACAGGAGAGGTGGGGGGGCTCCCAGAATGCAGGCGGGCGAGGCGGACGCCAGGGTCCCACGTGCCCACGTCTGTGACTCCGGTCTCACGGGAGCTGCTGGTGGTGAAGAGCGCAGCTCCGCGGGGGAGGGGAGCAGGCTCTCGGGAGCCCGCACCGAAGCCCGGGATCAGCGGCGGTGCCCCCCGCTCCAGCCCTGTGCCCCGGGTCCCCAAGCCCGAGCCTCCCCCACATGGCCCTTCACAGCCCACGGTTTCTTGTCATTGCTGCCCGAGCCCCTGCGTGACCCTCTGTGCCCACCGCTGACGTGTCACCCGCACACGTGGTCCTCTCTGCACAGCACATTTATGTATTTGTGTGCCGCTGCCATAGAAGGTTTGCTCCCTTAGCACTTGAGGAGGGACACCTCGTGGAAAGGGAGCTTGTCCATGAATGATCGAATGCGGGTTCTTGCAGTCTGACCACGTGACAGAAAGTAGGATAGACAAGCCCAGAGAGGAAGACGTCGAGGTTACCGCCAAATACACGGTGCTGCTGTCAGCCTGGCCGTCCAGAAAAAAACCGGACCCCGCAGCGCGGGTCCCCTCCCCGAATCTGAATTCCTTCCCTAGGATCTTGTAGACACGGGTGGGTCCGAGGATACGCTGAGCGAGCAAAGCAAATAGCTTCATTGTGTCGTTGAAGGACAGAAATGAAAACTCGCAAGACACCTCCCAACTACCCACTGGTCCAGCTGTGTAGGGGACCACCAGGGCTTACATGGTCATGACGCAAAGCAAGGCAAAGCCAAAACGCAAAGCCTGGCCGGATCCCCGGGCGGGCACGGCCCTCCCAGGATAGAGCATCAGTGACACCTGCTGGCCACCGCCTGCCTCGGGCACCGACATCACAAGAGCCGAGCCCTGCTCTGTACTTAGGAGTCCGTTTCTCCCTTTTCTGGGGACCACTCTTGTTCACGTGCCAAGGGGGGAGGTGGGTGGAGAGACTCGCCAGGGGCGAAGTGGGTGGAGGGGATTAAGATCACAGTACAGTCGTCCAGTTACAAGAAAAATAACTCACGGGAATGCAAAGTACAGCACAGGGCACACGATCAGTAACACAGGGACAGACTTGGGGCGAGTGTCTCGTAACGTGTGTAACTGGTGAATTGTGGTGTTGTACGCTTTGAACTAATTTAATACTAGCTCAATAATATTATTATTACATACAATATATACATAATACATTATAATATTATATAATATTATTATCATCACAATATCAGCTACACTGCAACTAAAAAAATGCAATAGTTGAGCCTAAGCCCGAGTATTATAAGACCTGGCAAGAGATCCCAGAAGGGACTCCCCGCCCCCCGTTAGAAGTTCCAGTAACTGAAGATGTCCAACCGAATCTGATCACTGCTTCCGTACAAGGACGAGTTCTCTGCCCCCACCTCCCTCCCCAAGCCCACCGGGTGTATGTGCTGTTCAGTAAGCACCGGTGGCATTTTTCCTTGAAGACAGACATGGTGTGACTCACCGGAAATAACTAGGTGATACTACAATTTGAATTCGGGGTTCCTGGCCTCTGACTGATGTCTTTCTAAACGCAGATTAATTCCAAACGATGTGTGCGCCTCTGGGATCCCGCCGTCTGGGGTCTGGGGTCCCAGACCGCTCGCTCCAACACGGCCAGCATCACGATAACGGGAGTCAAACGAGTTTTGGGGCTTCCTGGTGCACATAAAACTTAGGTCTGCTCTGTGCTGTAGTCTGCTGAGTGTGCAGTAGCCTGATGTCTTTAAAAAGTACATTTCTGGGTTAAAAAATACTTTATTGCTCAAAACCACTGACCAGATACAACCGTCTGAGCTTTCGGTGAATCCCAGCCGCGGCTCACGGGTCTTGGTACCAAACACAATCATGACGAGAAAGATTGAAATATTACAAGAATGACCAAAATGGGACAAGACACAAGACATGCGCGGGGGCGGCTGAAAATCTGGCAGGATTAGACTCGCTCGACGCAGGAGCCCTGCAAACCTAAAATCTGTAAGAGTCCGCCACACACAATAAAATGTGCCCATAACTGATCTACCTGCCAGAGCTCACACGGGGCCCCACGTAACCGTCTACGGGGGCCCCGCCGGTTTTCAATAAAAAACGTCCACCTTGGAGTCATCTTCACGGTTCCTGCTTCTGGAAGGTTCTCAGTGCAGAGAGTAGACGCCAACTGGCTATCTCACCTCGAGCTAAGGATCCGCTGGTACGAGCTGTGGGGGGCACGGACTCACTCTCCCCACCTCTGTGCACAGAGCACACGCAGCACCAGCCGGCACACGCGCCTCCCCTCCCCCTCTCGGTGCGCTGACCCTGCGTCCCGGCCACCGTGCACGGGACACAGCTCACTGCCCACCTGCTTGTGTGATAAGCCACCCACTCTGCCCAGGGTCTGACAGCACCCGGGTGATCCCGCCTTAAAGACCAGCGCGGTTGACGTTTAGAGCTTTCTGTGTGTTTTTGCATATTTTTGAGAATTCTGCAAATCCCACCCAACCAAGCAGGACCTCCTGGGAAGATGTCATGCATCATGGCAATAACTGGAATAAATATCATCGCCAATTTTATCGGTTCGGAAGTTAAGGATCCCAAGTTTCCGGTGCAAGAGAGATGTCCTCGCACTCCTGGGTTGCCCTCCCGTGTTCTTTCTCAGCACAGGATGGGAGGGGCAGGGGGGCAAGGGACCACGGCGCCAGGCTGGACCTAGGAAGGCTGGGGGGTGGGAGCGGGGAACAGGGGCACATGGGCTCCGCACCTGTGAACAGGAGATCCTGGCTTCCAGAATACTGTGGATAGTTTCGTCTGAGATATGGATGGAAGATCGCAGCTCGTCGCTTAGCTTGGAGATGTTCTGCAGCAAATCTCTGACTTTGACTCCTGGAAAAATCATCAGAAGGAAGGAAATCTTGTAACCATAAACGTCTGGGCTATTCCTGACCGTGAAAACACAAATCCATACGAGACCCCGGCACGGATGGTCCCGACACGTCCTCCCCTCTGGAGGGGCCGAGATCGTTCCCACCGAAATAAAGCAAAGCCAGGGTGTGTGGTCTTTCCCGCTCCCTTGATCAGTCTAAGACTCGTGTATTTTAGGATTTATTCTAGAAAGACGTTTCTCATAGGGAAGTGACCGGCTCCTGGAAAAACTCATTCGATGTGTTTCTTTATCCTGCTTTTTTTTTTTCTTTACCAAGAGGAGGGTCACGTAAGAAGCTTCCAGAACACTCTGCACGGGGCACATTGGTGCTAGGAATTGTACAGGTTGAGCGGACGGAAAGCAGAGACATACAGACACCCCACGGCCTGCCCGGGGAGGCAGGGCCAGGACGACACAAAAGTTTCTCTTCGCTCCTGGTTTCGGGACGCAGGATTCCAGAACTTTCCTTCCTCACCCCAAACACTCGAGAGCAGCCAAGTTCTGAATGCTTTGTCCTTCCCTTTGTACGTTCTACTTCACTAACCTATCTGTGTGAGAAAGCACGCTCCCTTCGTAACTGGGCAAAGCCGGAGGAGACACATCTTACCCTCCGTTTCTGAGAAGTTGCTGAGAAAGGTCAGCACGGGATTTCCAGACAACCAGTGCTTCTCGAGGCTTTGGGCCAACCTGTAATGGCACAAAATCAAAGCGAACGTAGGCAAGATAAAGCAGCAGAAACAAGGCTGGAGGGAACCATCTGCCTCCGCTCCCGGGAGACGAGCGGGATAGCATCGCATTTCCAGAACATTCCTCAGATCACCAGACACACCGCGTCTCCTGACGCCCTCCAAGCGGGGATGCCCATGACTGTGTTTCCCTGGAGCCCCGGCCACGCAAGATGAGTCGGGGGGACGAGGCAGCACGTAAGTGGCTTCTCATAAATGTGGAAAGGACGGAGAGCCTCGATCAGGGAATGCGTGAGAAATTGGGATATCGAGGAGTCAGTGACCCTTCTCTCTGGGCATAAGTCTTCATGCAGAACACGGAGTGTCTCCTGTCCTCTGCTGCTTTGCACGTGCAGGACACAGAACACAATGAGCCCAGTAAGAGGGGAGTTGGAAGATTCTTTGCTCTTACAAAGCTGAAGACCGAGTTCCCACCTGGGATCTCCGATCTCACACCGATCATCAGTAAGGCAAGCCTGCCCGCGAATGCGCTCGTATATCTCACCCCTGCAAAACCCACCGTCGTGGAAAACTCTGCTGTTGTCTAGGAACTCTATGCAGCACCCATCGTGGCCTGAGATGCACAAACTGAGACTTAGAAACTCAAGACATCTTCCTTAGGAAGGAAAACACGGGGGCGGCAGGGGGTCCCCGGGCAAACGTACGTGTGCACGCGCTGCTGCGCCAAGTCCGCCAGCGGTGGGCACTCACAGCCCCGGTCGGCGGCGTGTTCCAGGCTGCTCTGGAGGCTTTCCAAGGAGCTAGAAAGATCCCTGCCGAGACCTTCACAGTTGAGCTGGAGGGGTGAGGACCACAGCTTCTGTATGTCCTAGGAAACAGCAGAGATCCGGTTAGAAACACACACACTTGCTCATGGAGACTCGCGCCTGGTTTCCGGATAAACGCGTGCCCCGCCCCAACCCCACTCCAAGGACTCCGTTCAGTGCAAGTGCTCTGCTCGCCTCCTCCGCCCGGGCAAACCCAGTGGTGGAGACTGAGGACATCCCGGCAGCTCTCAGTGCACCTGCCCCTTGCAGAGCAGAGGAAGGAGCCCTCGGCTGGGCGCCAGGGAATCCCACCTCGTAGCCCCGGCTCGGCCTCGCACGGTCCAGGCAGGGTGGCGTGCTCTCCAAGGTCTGCCAGGGAACAGACATCGTCCAGCTGGCAACTGGGGGCTCACTCATTCCTGGTTTGAAAACCGAGCCTTTGCAGAATTCCCACCCACAGGGCCCCCTCCCGAGAGGAAATCGTATGTGGCTGTGCACAGATAAAGTGGGGAGACGCTGGGTTTCCCCTGCCCCGAGGGTCCCTGTCTCCCCCTCCGTGAGGAGGACAGTGAAACCCTCGGTCTAGACCCAATTCTAAGAGTCCTTGACTATCTTAGCATCCTCTTTTCTTTTTTAAGATTTTATTTATTTGATAGAGAGAGAGAATGAGAGCACACACAGCAGGGAGGAGGGGCAGAGGGAGAAGTTGTCTCCCCGCCAAGCGGGAATCCCGATGTGGGGCTCGATCCCAGGACGCCGAGCCGAAGGCAGACGCTTAACCCACTGGGCCCCCCTAGGCAGCCCTGTCTCAGCATCTTCTTTTGAGCACGAACCAACCTCATGAAAGACCAATCATCTCCCCCCCCAAAAAAGTGTAGAATAAAACCTATATAAAATACCTATAAGAAGGCAAAACATCCATCGTGTGTAAAATCGAGGGACGAACACAGCAATGTGAAATTTAAAGGAACTAGCAAAGAGGCGCATGTGTTGGCCCGCGTGCAGACACACGCGCCAGGACCCTCCCTGGACACAGAAATTCTGCTGCACAGAACGAGTCCCATCGTCAGAATTCTATTTATGTCATCCTGTTGTATTGACACCCCCTGACTCTTCCTGGTGGTGGAGGCGGGGCCCGGGCTTCCGCCAGCGAAGGGGAAAGGGATCAAACGCAAGTCGACGCGCACGTAGTATTTCTGCTCAACACAACGGGTAAGTATTTCCCTCAAAACCGCCGTTACTTTCTCTTGCAAACGAGACCCATGAAGCATTCCGCTGATCAGAGGGCGCTAAGACACCCGTTTCCCAAGGAAACTTGGCCGCGGCAGAATAGTGAATTGCACCGGAGCCCTGGAGCGGCCGGACACGGCCGAGCAGAACTGCCTGGGGACCTAGGAGTTGCCAGGGCAACCGGGGAGCACTCACGGGGAGCACCCAGACTCTCGCCACCACGGGCACCTCGGAACGGCATCCCGGGGGAGCCCACCCAGCCAGCAGACCCCCCCACCCCCGCACCACGTACCCGCTCACTAACTTGCCTGGGATTAATGATGGGTCCCTTTCCAAGTTCACGTTTTCCCATTCAATAGGGGGGTGAGGCTTGAACAGAAACCCTACAGAGCTGTCCGTCCAATCATTCATCCGTCCACCCCCCCGCCTCTCAGATGCCTGCATCCCTTGGAGGACGCCAGCCGACCGACAGCCATCAGACGAGGTGCGTGGACGTCCGGTCCCGTCCGAACCAGGGGTACCGCTCGCTTCTGAGAACACGGGAGGAAGAAAGCCCACCGCCCCGGGGCTCTGCCCCAAACCGCCTTCCTTCCTAAAAAAGAGCCTTTAGTTTGGAATCCAGTAATCAAATGCCAATTACATGTACTTCTACGCGTTTATGATATTCCCGCTATGGATTTTATTCTTAAATCTAGCGACACGATACTTTTGAAATACAGGGGGCTGTCGAGAAGGTCAGTGCACGTCCCGCCGCTGCAGCAAGGACACCGGAAGGAGAGTCCTGCCTTCCTTCGTCACAGACGCCCCGGGCTCCGTGCAAGAAGCGTTGGGGGCAAAGGCCGAGGCTGACAACCCCAAGGCTGGACTTTGGGGACGGGGTCAGGTCACCCAGTGCACAAGCCAGGGTCTGACCACGGGAGGTGTATGGGAGCCCAGCAGGCTTTGCAGAAGGAATGCGGTCCACGGGTGCGTCCAAAGGGCTAGATTTGGGGAGGGGGTCGGAAGCCCCCAGTCCAACCTGGGTACCAGCCACATCACGCACTGAGCCCTTGCATCACAATTTAATGTAATTTTCTTTTTTCTGATCTCCGTTCCATTCCTTGCCGCTGTTCCCCACCACTGAGGGTACCGAGTGGACTCAGCCGGGGAGCTCCCTTGCAGTGGGACTCCTCGCTGGCACCGAGCACCGCTCTGTCAGAATGTTCTGTCAGCTGCATGCCAAACTAAACCCTGCAGGGCAGGGTGCCTTTGGCTCACCTCTGGGGGGCCCGAAGCACTTCACGCCCCGGAGCCTGCGAACATCTATATTTCCAAAAGCCTCGCACTCCTGAAAACCCACACAGGGCACCTGGGGGGCTCAGTTGGTTTAGCGTCTGCCTTCGACTCAGGTC
>JAQQSY010004975.1:0-11964 GCA_028646535.1 Procyon lotor | reverse complement strand
TTTCCCCCATTCCTCCCTCCCTTCCTTCTCACAATGTCCTCCATGTTTTTCTTTATGCTCAGCACATAAGTGAGACCATAAGGTAATTGGCTCTCTCCACTTGACTTATTTCACTCTGCATGATCTCTCCCAGTCCCATCCATGTTGATACAAAAGTTGGATATTCGTCCTTTCTAATGGAGGCATAATATTCCATTTTTATATGTACCATATCGTCTTTATCCATTCATCTGTTGAAAGGCATTTTGGTTCTTTCCACAGTTTGGCGATTGTGGCCAGTGCTGTTATGAACATTGGGGTACATGTGGCCCTTCTTTGCAATGTATTTCTTCTTTAGGGCAAATACCCAGTAGTAACCACACTGAGATACCACCTTACACCAGTTAGAATGGCCAAAATCAACAGGACAGGAAACAACACCTGTTGGAGAGGATGTGGAGAAAGGGGAGTCTCTTACACTGTTGGTGGGATTGCAAGCTGGTGCAGCCACTTTGGAAAACAGTGTGGAGATTCCTCAAGAAATTAAAAATAGAGCTACCCTATGACCCTGCCATCGCACTACTGGGAATATCTGACAGATTTTTAAAGTATTTCTCTTCTTATTTGACTTTTGTAACCACAAGGACTAAAATTGGATTTTGGGACCAGCTCCCATCCCTCCCCCAAAAGAAGTTCTTAAAATCCAACTAGGATATTAAGTCTCTGGTCTCTGCCAGTATTAAGGTGACAGTTAGGCTGGTGCCCTGCCCCTGCTGGCGCCTACTGATGTCTGGCCATGCCCGATGGCTCCCACAGTTGTGCACGCTGTGGCCCGTGCAAGGCCACTGTCCTGTCTTGGACTTGGGCTAAAGTCCAAGTTTGGGCTTGGGCTAAGCTGGGCTTAAGTGCTAGTTATGTCCTCTCTCCTTGAGATGAAGCTGGCATTCTGTCTCCCTGCTGTGACAGTGACTGCTCCAACCTTGGTCATAAATCCTTGTCTTAACATACTCTAGTTCTCTGAGCATCCACTCTGCTGTTGTTGATATTTCAGGTGCTGCTGGAGCTCCCTTATGCAGACCTCAGTCACGGCCCTGGAAGATGACGGAGTGACACATCACGCTTTGCTCAGAATGTCCCAGGAGCCACCTGCATGTGTTATATGAATACCTTATGCCCTCTACACCATCTATGTCCTCTGTTCATGCAGGGACCACTGTCCACCCACAGGAGCCAGCAGGTGTCTTTGTCAGGGACAAATGCCTCCCAAAAGCCCAGTTCTCTGCCTTGCAAGAGAGAGCTCCAATTTTCCAGCACAGTAAATACACCTTTTCTTATTGTTCAATGTGCAAAGCATCAAACAAAATTTTGCCTCAATGCTAGACAAGGCTTTGTCAGTGCGACAAGTGGGTCTGGGGAAGGCGGTCCTGAGGCTTGGTCTCAGCCACGGTGCTTGCTTTCTTTGGTGAAGAAGAGAAAGGAGTGTCAGGGAAATCACTCTGTCCCAGAACACAGCCAGTCTGAGTTCTGAGATGTCTGGGTGGAGTCTAGTGCTCACCTCACATGTGGGGAAAGACACACGGTGCTGAAGTCCACTGCTGAGGATCTATGATTTGCCACTTGGTGTGACAAGGCACTGCTGCTATTTCTTATTTTATATCACCAATTACAAAATATTTCCAACATTTGAAAGTACAAAAAAGGTAATAAGACACCTATAAAGCCACAAGATTTAAGAGATGTTAACCTCGTGCCTTGTTTATGCCATTGCTTTGGGGTTTTTTGTTCATTTGTTTGGTTGGTTTGGTTTCTGGAAATAGAATGTTACGGATTGACATAAAACTCCACCTTCATCCATCCTTCCCTCCCTCCTTTCCCCTAGAGGTAACTGCTATTCTGAACTTGGTGGTGTATCATTCTCCATTTAAAACATTTCTAAAAATTATACATGGTTATATCCACGTACAGTGTGTGTGTGTGTGTGTGTTTCACTTTAGCAGTTTAAGCTAGAAAATATAGGTGGTATAAATGTTACCATTAATTTTCTCCATTTTTCACTATGTTTCTGAGATTTATTTGTGTTAATACACATTATTCCTGTAATTTATTTTAACCTCTTTGTGGTATTTTATAAGGAAAACAGATTGTGTTTTTATTTATATACTCCACTGTTGAGGGACAGTTAGGATTTTTCTTGCTTGCTTGCTTGCTTTCTTCTTTAAAGATTATTTATTTATTTGACAGAGAGATACAGAGAGCACAAGTAGACAGAGCAGCAGGCAGAGAGAGAAGGAGAAGCAGACTCCCTGCTGAGCAGGGAGCCAGATGCGGGGCTCAATCCTGGGACCCTGGGATCATGACCTGAGCTGAAGGCAGCTGCTTAACCCACTGAGCCACCCAGGCACTTTCTTCCTTCCTCCCTCCTTTCCTCCTTCCTTCCTTCTCCTTCCTCCCTCCTTTCCTCCTTCCTTTCTTCCTTCTCCTTCCTTCCTCCCTCCTTTCCTTCCTTCCTTCCTTCCTTCCTTCCTTCCTTCCTTCCTTCCTTCCTTCCTTCCTTCCTTTTCTTTCATCATTATCAACAGGATTGCAAGAATATCCTTCCCAATGTCTCTCTATGTACCTGTGTGAGTGAGTCTCTAGAGCAGTGGTTCTTAAGTGTGTCCTGGGAATCTGGGAAGCTGTTAGAAATGCAAATTCTTCAGTCCTACCCCAGACTTACTAATTCTAAAATTCTGGAGGTGGGGCCCCGCAAATCTGTTTGTTTTGTTTTGTTTTGCATCTTGGTCAAAAAGTTCTGGGTATGTATCCAAAGGGAATGAAGTCGTTGCCTCAAAGAGATACCTGCACTCCCATGTTCAATACAGCATTATTCACAATAGCCATTATATGGAAACAGATGTCTATAGATATGAATAACTGAATAAAGTAAAAAAATATATAGTAGAAGGGCAAAAAAAAAAAAAGGCGATCTTTTTCATATAGCGTATCATTAGTTTTAGATGTAGAGTTCAGTATTCCTCAGTTGCCTATAATACCCAGGGCCCATTACATCATGTGCCCTCCTTAATCCCATCACCCAGTTACCCCGCCCCAACTTCCCCTCCAGCAGCCCTCAGTTTGTTTCCTATGAATAAGAGTCTCTTATGGTTTTTCTCCCTCTCTGATTTCGTCTTATTTTATTTTTCCCTCCCTTCACCTATGATCCTCTGCTTTGTTCCTTAAATTCCACAAATGAGTGAAACCATATGATAATTGTCCTTTTCTGATTGACTTATTTCATTCAGCATAATACCCTCCAGTTCCACCCACATCATGTACATGGTAAGATTTCATCAAAAAAGAAGGCAATTTTGTCATTTGTGATAATGTGGACAAACTTGGAGCACATCATGCTAAGTGAAATAAACCAGACACAGAAAGACAAATATTGCTTGAACTATATTTTAAACATTTTTTTAATAAAAAAAATTTTTTGAGTATAGTTGACACACAATGTTACGTAGTTTCTGCATGATCTCTTACATGTGAAATCTAAAAAAAGTTGAACTCAAAAAAGCAGAAGAGGGACTAGTGGGGTGAGGAAGATGGAGCAATGTTGGTCAAAGGTGAAGTTACAGTTATAGAGGATGAATGAGTTTTGGAGATTTAATGTATAGTGTGGTGATGACAGTTAATAATTCTGAAATTGTATTTTTTGGAAATTTTCTAAGAAGATAAATCTTTTTTTAAATTAAGTTAAATTTTATTTATTTATTTATTTATTTATTTATTTATTTATTTTATTTTATTTTATTTTTTTGGTATTCCAAGATTCATTGTTCATGTATCACACCCAGTGCTCCATGCAATATGTGCCCTCCTCAATACCCGCCACCAGGCTCGCCCAACCCCCATCCCCCCACCTCCAAAACCCTCAGTTTGCTTCTCAGAGTCCATAGTCTCTCATGCTTCATCTCCCACTCCGATTTCCCTCAATTCAGTCTTCCTTTCTTTCTCCCAATGTTCTCCATGTTTTTCCTTATGCTCCACACATAAGTGAAACCCTATGATAATTGACTCTTAAATCTCTGCACGCATGCACACACACACCCAGAGGGAACCAAGAGGTGATGGATAAGTCATTTAGTTTGGTTGCCCCATCCTTCCCCAACGTATGTGTACACATATAAAAGCATCAAATTTTACCCCCAGAGATCTCTTTTCACTTTCAAATTTGAGAAGAGCCATCAGACTTAGCAAATACAACCAATACATGTGGGTACAATGGCATCTTGTTTTAGTTTGCAGTTTTCTTGTTCCTAGTGAAACTAAGCATTTAAAAAACGTTTTTATTGGTCATTCAGGTTACTTTTCTGTAAATTCCATTCAAGAATCATGGAATACCTACAATGTCCTAAAACTGTCCCAGGGGTTGGGCCAGGGTAGTGAAAGAAACGAAGACCTGCTCTTAAGAAGTTTACTTTCAGGGGGAGACAGGCAGTAAAGAAGAGTCAGGCAAACATGATTGTGTCAAGTGGTAGGAAATGAGCCTTTGGGAGCCGATCAGTTCTGAGGGTGGAGCCTTCATGAATGGGGTTAGAGGCATTATAAACAGAGACCCCAGAGAGTTCCCTCATCCCTTCTGCCATGAGAAGACATAGTGAGAGGACTGCTACCTACAAACCAGGAAGTGGGCCCTCACTAAACACTGAATGTGCAGGAGCTTTGATATTGGACTTTCCAGCCTCTAGACTGTGGCAAATAGATTTCTATTGTTTATAACCACCTGGGCTATGGTATTCTTCTATAGCGGCTGGAAGGGACTGAGTTACTGGGCAACTGGACAGAGAGGGATGGGGAATGAAGCCTTTTAGGTAGGCTGGTCAAGGCACTGAATGTCTGATGAAGGAAAGTAGGGTTTGTCTATTTCTATTTAATTTTACTACTGATACATTTGGATTTATTTTAAAAATCCTATTTTGTGCTTTCTATTGATCATGATTTTTTTTTTTTCTTTGCTTATTGCTTTCTCCTTTCCGGACAGCTATTGGAATGATCTTGTTTTCGTTGTTGATATTTATTCTTAACTTTCAAATGTGCAGATTTAACACTATCCAATTTTAACTAATCTCCCCTCCTGCATATAAAACAAGGTGCAAAGAAGGTTTGATTTACCTTCTTTATTTTTTAAGTTCTACCTTGTTTTTACACTCCAAAATTTGGTCATTGTTACCATTATTTTTAGACTTTCCTGCATGTTTATCAGTTTGTTTTTTTACAATGCTTCCCATACTTTCTTGATCCTTTCTGGTTTTATTTTCTTATTTTCTGACATACATTCTTTGGCAGTACTTATGGAACCTGTAAGTGATAATTTCTTTCAGTTATTGTGTGAAAACATGTCTCTGTAGTGGTTCCTCCTGAATGATGGTTTGATTTGGTGTGGAATTCCAACAGTTATTTTTCTTCAGTATTTTGAAGATCTAAATGTGGTTACATTTTGGTAATCCTTTTATTTTTTTTTCCCTCTCTTTGTTTCTAAGATTGTCTAATTGTCTTTAAGTGTTATGTGGCTTCACTATATTATGTGTAGGGGTTGTTTTGTTTTCCTAATTAGGATTGATGTGCTTCTTAAATTGATTCGTGCCTTTTAACACCAGTGGAAAATTCTCAGCCATTGTATTTTTTGAATATTAATTCTGTCCTATTCTATTTTCTGCTTCTGAATTCCTTTCCATTTCTGAATTCCTTTTTAAAAAATAACTTTATTGAAGTATAATTCATTTAACATAAATATAATTCATATACCACAAAATTCACCCACATGAAGTTTACAATTCAATGGCTTTTAGTGTATCCATAGAGGTGCATAACCATTACCTCAATTTTAGAACATGTCATCACCTCAAATAGACATCTTACACCCATTACCCAGTAGTTGCTCCCTGGTACCCCCTACCTCAGACCTAGGGAACCATGATGATGTCTATAGATTTATCTATCTAGGGCAGTGCATATGAATGGAAACATACAATGTGTGGCATTTTTGACTGGCTTCTTTTATATAGCATAATGTTTTAAATTTAGAGCCCAATAAGAAACAGTTCAGCCTTTTAAAAAAAGTCTTGCTGTAACAATGAGCATACTTTTTCTTTCTCTAATTCACCTTTTTGCTAAGGGTACAGTCTTTTGAGAGATAAGGGTTTTTCCAGTAGTCTGAGCTCCAGTTCTGTCAAATGGACTGAAGATCTAGTCCCCTGTCCCTCATTTCTAATTTACTGCTTTCCAACCTAGACTCTTTTTACTAACTCTTTCTGTTATCTGAAGCAAGTCGCTTCCTCTTTTGGGTCAACATTTTCCCATTTGCAACATATTTGCGTGAGATGACCACTTGAATCCTTTTTGGCTCCAATGTTCTAAGACTAGGCTGCATCTGACTCAGACACTATTTCCAGAAATTTTGTTTCTCTGGGAAGTCCATTCTTAAGACATGGCTTAGTGTGAGGTGATCCTAATACATGATCTTGGACTATGGGCTGGCAGTCAATCGGTAGAACATTTTCCCAAGTGTTTCTCCTCTTGTCATTCTCTTTGCCCGAAGCTCATACCCACACCTCAATCACTTTGTGAACTACAGGTTATTTGATCACATAGGAGCTTGGTATCCCTTCATCACTTCCTAATAGCGCTGCTTCAAAATTGGCAAAGTCAGCAGTTACAACAAGGATGTGAAGACAAAGTCCTTATTTTCAGAATAACAAGCTCAAGTATAATTTAATGATTATATTGGAATAGGAGCCTTACTTGGGTCCTTTTATGACTCTTTACATTTTTAGAACACTTATAAGAATTTCCTTTTAGATTTTTTAATGTAAATTTTATTTCTTTTGCTGTGTACAAGGAATAAATCAGTGTTCAAAAAATTTGGAGAGAACCAAAAAGTACAGAGAAGGATGAAAAAGTGTTCAAAACTCTGCCATTTAAAAGCATCCAGTGTTGGGGTACCTGGGTGACTCAGTCAGTGGAGAGTCCAACTCTTGGTTTCAGCTCAGGGTCATGAGATCAAGCCCTGCACAGGGCTCCACACTCAGTGTGGAGTCTGCCTGAGATTCTTTCCCTCTCCCTTTCTTTCTCCCTCTCCCTGACCCTCTGTACCTCCCCCTGCTCTTGCTCTCACTCTAAAATAAATAAATAAATAGATAGATAGATAAATATTTAAAATCTTTTAAAAAAGAGCATCCTGTGTTATCATTATAGTGTGATTCTTTTTATCTCTCAATTGTTCTCATTGTTAAAATCATATAGTTTTTATTTTGTTAAGACTATGTGTACTGCATTTTGGGTAAATATACTGTTCTTGAGTAATGTCACTATTGTTTGTATTCTAAGTCATTCCAACTGGTGGGATATAATTGTATTTAAGTTGTTCCAAACTATTGGAACATAGTTATATCATCAGTTTAGAAATAGCGATTGAAAAAAATAATGAACCTTAGTATCACTGAATTCTAGCATTTCCATATTCACCCTTTATTCTTCATTAACATGACATATCTATGGGTAACGAGTGGGTTTTTCTGGGTAACAAATGAGGGTTTTTTTCTATTTTTTTCTTTTTGTTATTGTCTCTGATTTTTGCCCCTAGGTAGTTGACATATCATGTTGGTTGTGAAATTGTTCAATATTTCTGCACTATGGTGATGGGAACTGGAAATGCAGTGAGGATTAGCAGATTTGGCTTCTCATTACATGATCCTAAGTAAGTCATTTCTCCATTCTGAGCCTCAGTTTCCTCATTTATAGAATGAGATGCTTGATATCACTCTTGTTCCAAGATTTTCACTTTCTCTGACAATTTTGGCATTTGGGACCTACATTAGGAAGTGGAAGGAGGAAAGGAAAAGCTGAATGCATGGCAGTCTGGTTTTGTATCTGCAACTAAGCTGACTCTTGGACTCTTGCTGTGAACATACTTCTCTTGGTTCTTCTCTGTTCTCTGCTAGAACAACAATAAGGAGCTCCCCTACCCCCCAGACAATGCATCTGGGCACACAACTGAATTCTTCCCCCATAGTTTCTCTTTAGGATATTAAAAAATCTTATGCCTTGCAACAAAGCAGAAGTTGAGTTATATGCATGGACATTTCTAACTACTTATGCTTCTTGGATAGATGTTCCCAAATCACGAACTATTATGAATCATCAAATCAAAACAAGCTTGACATCTTTAAACTACTTAGAGCACTCTAATTATTGTAGAAATTCTGTATTGGTAAGACCAAAGCTCACAAGCTTTATAATCAGGTGTACAAACTGATTATGGCAGGACTTCTTTAAACAATGGAATCTCAATTCTGGTTGTTTAAAGTGTCAACGACTTAATGTTCAGTGGAAGTTACTTGAAGAACACAGGTACTGTATAGAGTAAGCAGATTTATGTGACCTTGGAAAGGTCCTGGCAATTTGTTGGTCAATGTATCTAAGAACCTCTCCATGGTTCTGATCTTACAGGGCCCCTTTGCCACACTGGACACTTTTGACCTTTACCTCCCCTTTGAAGCTCTCCTCCCTGGCCTTCTCTGATGCCATGAGCTGGCTCTCTTCATTTTCCTTCTCCTACTCTCTGGTTGGGGGAATTCCCCAAAGTTTGGTCCTTAGGCCCTTTTTGCTCTTCTCCCTGTACATTCTCCCTTGGCTCATTTCTCCAATTCTCACATCTGCACTAGGATCACACCTTCATACCTTTCCTTAGTACCACTGTCAAGACTTCTAGGTCCTAGGTCTCCAAGGACCTGATGAACATTTACCTGTATAGATTCCACCATTCTTTCACATGTAGCTGATCAAGAATGAAACTAGATCACTCTTCTCCTTAGAACCTTCAGTGGCTCCCCATTGACCTTCAGATAAAGCTTAAGCTCTTTAAGGAGGTATACAAGTCCTTCATGTAAAAGTCCTTCCATGCTTTCAGGGAACTCAAGTAGAAAGAGAGGGAGAGAGACGCATGTAAGTCATGATGATGCCATGCTCAGGGTGAGATGAGAGCTCACAGAGGAGGAAGAAATGATCTGTCTGAAGTTAGGGAAGGAGCTAGGTCATTTATATCTAAGCAGCATGAGATAATGGAGAGAGTTTGTTTCTCCTACACCCTTATCTGTCACTCCCTGGCTTACACAGTGCTTACTGAACTTCTCTTGGTTACTCTATCACTGAACTTGCTAACTTTACTGAGGTGAATGTTTTAGACGGGGTCCACAGAACTGATGCTCTGAGTCCTTGGAGTGGTTGGCCAAGGCAGCCCAGTCACTTTGCCCCAAAAAGCCATAAAGTATTATCATTTCCTATATAAGCTTTTGTGTGAAAAATGGGAAGCATGCCTAAATGCAGTGTGTAATTCCTCCAGAAAGCCTTGCTAGACCTCCACTCAGTCTGGTTAAGTCCCCTGGTACATGTTCTTAGAGCAGCTGGGGCTAGCCCCATCACAGAGTTATCCTATACCTAGTTGGTGTGCATTCTTCACTAGGTTGTAGGTTTGCTTCTCTTGCTCATCACTACATCTCCAGTGCATGGCTCTTTTCTGGGCACATGGGAAGGGTTCAATGAAATGTATGTTAAAGGAAGCGGGCTAGTTCATCCTTGATGAACAAAATAGTCTGTGTTTCTGCAAATGATAAAGTTTTTCTTCTAAATGTTTTGCTTGCCAAATTCTGGTTGCATTCTTGATTCTCTCCCACATCTCACCTTTCTAAATGATTTCTGTTTTTTTTTTTTTAAATTGCTTCTTTGATGTGATGTGATGAACACTGGGTGTTATATACAGCTAATGAATCATTGAACACTACATAAAAAACTAATGATGTACTCTACGTTGGCTAATTGAACTTACTAAAAAAATAAAAAAAATGTTCAGTAGGAAGACAAAAACAAAAAAAAATTGCTTCTTTGAAAATGCTTCTTTTTTTTTTTTTTTAAAGATTTTATTTATTTGACAGAGAGAAACACAGCGAGAGAGGGAACACAAGCAGAGGGAATCGTAGCAGGAGAAGCAGGCTTCCTGCCGAGCAGGGAGCCCGATGCGGGGCTCTATCCCAGGACCCTGGGATCATGACCTGAGCCGAAGGCAGATGCTTAACGACTGAGCTACCCAGGCGCCCCTGAAAATGGTTCTTACACCATTTCTTCTCTTATACTTTCTCTGCAGACAACTCCGTCCCTCCTCACTGCTGGCCTGGACTTCTGTGATCACCTCTTTCTGGTCCTTCTGCCTCCAGTCTTACCTTCATTTTGCTAAAATAGATAAATGTTTACTAACCATTTCCTAAAACTTCTCCCTCCAGGAAAGTCTAAGCTCCTTAGCTTTGCCATAGAGAACTTCTACCATATGGCCTTGACTCCCCTTACGGCTTTCTTTTTTACCACCTCCCTTCACACCTCTCCCCTCCCAACCCCTAGTCTCACTGAGCAGATCTTGGATTCTCCTGCCTGCTGTGTGTACACACCATTCCTCCACCTGCAGGGCCCATGTTCCTCCTTTGTGTCTCAGAAGCCTTGTGCCCCAGCACATATCTAGACCTGTGAACTTCCCATCCTGGCAGTGCCCTCTTGCCCCAACCTTGCCCTTACCTCAACCTTACACTTGTCACTTACCATCTCCTGGCTTAGATTATTATCTTATGTTCACTCCTACATCCACTCAACATACACGATTGATGTCTACTGAGTACCATGCACTTAGAGCTGAGGATTCAGAGAATTAGACCCCTTTCCTGCCTTCAGGGAACTCAGATACAGAGATAGATGAGCACAGAAGCTGGGCACTGCCATGCTCAAGGTGAGATAAGAGCTCACAGAGGAAGAAGAAATGATCTGTCTGAAGAAGTTAGAGTAGGAGATGGTTCTTTTGTACTTAAGCAGCAGGGGGTGATGGAAAGAACAGAGAAATGTGTTGAAATCCTGGCTTCACAATATATTACTCCCTACCTTCTATGCATCCATTTACCCATCTGTAAAATGGAAATAATATCATGTACCTTGAAGGTTCATAGTGGGGCATGAATAAGATCATGTTTGTGGAAAGTGTCAAGTACAGAGAGGAGCCTGTGCAAGTGCACAACAAGGGTGAGCTCCTTCTGACCACAGTGCTGGTCCTACCTTCCGTTCCATACAGTGCTCTGCACATACTGTTATTCTGGCGCATATCTGTTATTTGATTGATTTACATTATCATGGATGTGATGTCTGCTACATCAAGAAACAGGGCCACTGGGAACCAAGCTGTTTTAACTATTCCAGAAGGGATCTATTCCCCTTTCTGAGAACCATGAATCTGGTATCCGGCATTTGGCAATTTGACCTAGCAAAAGATATACAGGCAAGAGCTGTGCTTTCCCGTCTTAGCAAGAAGAGCCAGGGGAGTGCCCAGGAGTCAGGGCCATCCAGCCAGGAGGCAAAGCAGCAACAGTGTCCGTGGACCTGCCACACCCCACTAATGAAGGCCAGGGGGTTCATGAGTCCAGCTCTTTGAAGCCACTCCATGAAGCTCTTACTTCATTGATGCACAGCACAGAAGAGGAGTCCTGACTTAGCGAGAAGCTCGAGTAAAGTCTTTTATGAGGTGAGGGACTCTTCTGAGGAAACATAACAAACCAAGGGGGAAGGGCTTTTGACAATCACCAAATGAGTAATAAAAAAAAGGGCTGCCTTCCATGTCCACACCCTCTGTGGAGGGGGTATAAATGCTCCCCAGGGGAAGGAGACCCACAGCTCTGTGGCTTGGAGAACTTGAATTCTGTGTTCAGCCAGGTGCCTTGCTCCCTCCACACCATGCCTTACAACTGCTGCCTGCCCAACGTGAGCTGTCGCTCCACCTGCTCCTCCCGGCCCTGCGTGCCCCCCAGCTGCCACACCTGCACCCTGCCCGGGGCCTGCAACATCCCCGCCAACGTGGGCAACTGTGGCTGGTTCTGCGAGGGCTCCTTCAATGGCAGCGAGAAGGAGACCATGCAGTTC
>JAQQSY010004974.1:0-11964 GCA_028646535.1 Procyon lotor | reverse complement strand
TATTTGTGTTTGCTTTACAACTTTTCTGTTTCCTTGTCTTCCCATGTGCGTACTACGGTGTTAACTTGCGGTGCTGACTTGTGGGCTATGTGGTTTATCACAATTGCCAGCAGATACATTGCACATACAGTACTTTGCCTGCTTTGCTTGGATAGATTGCTCAAACCAGGAAACATACACAAGAGCTGAGTTGTCAAGGCATGTTGTTGCCAACAAAGTCCTCACACACTATTGACAACATTCACGTCACCTACAACTGGCCCGATCTGAATTTAAAAGTCAACATATGGAAGGTATTAAGGAAAATCATGGTATGTGTGCAAACTTCAACTCAGAGAATGACTCAGTCTTTCTTGGTCAACTATGAGAAGATTTGAAATGAAAAGAGAAAGGAGGTGCATAGAATACCTAACAAGTTTTTCCAAGGCTTTCCAGAAAAACAGCGGAGGGAAAAAAATACATAAAAAGAACTCTAATGAGATTTATCACAGGCTCTTGTATGTGTAGTGAAGGGAGGCCACGGCTATGTTCTATCAAACCCCTTTCTGAGACTGAAACCACTCTGAACATGTAAGGGGTTGAAACTTTGGAATAAGAGTGGCGACTTGTCCCCATAAAGAATTTGTTCTAGAGCTCAGAAACTGATCGGCTAAGGCGATGAACCATCATGGCACATGCTTTTGCCCCTTTCTTTTGTGGTAAAATATGCCTAACATAAAATTTACCATTTTAGCCATTTTTAAGTGTACAATCCAGTGATATTAAGTGTCATCACAATGTCGTGTAACCACCACCACTACTTCTAGAACATTTTCATCGTATCAAACAGGAACTCTGTACTCATTAAATAATTCCTCCCTTTCCCTGGTCCCTAATAGCCACTACTCTATTTTCTGTCTCTGTGAATTTTACTATGTGATATAGGTCATATAAATGGAATCATAAGAGTGTTTGTCCTTATATGTCTGATTTATTTCACTTAACACAGTGTCTTCGAGGTTCACCCACATTATAAAGTGTATCAGAATTTCATTCCTTTTTAAAAAGGAATAATATTCCATTGTGTATGCATGCCACAGTTTGCATATTCATTCATCCACCAGCGGACATTTAGGTTGTTTCCACTTTTTAGCTGTTGTGAATAATGCTGCTACAAAGATTGATGTACAAGCATCTGTCTGAGTTCCTGCTTTCAGTTATTTTGAGTATGTAATTTGGAGTGAAACTGTTGGATCCTATAGTAATTCTGTGTTTCATTTACTGAGGAACCACCCAACCATTTTCCACAGTGGCTGCACTATTTACATGTCCACCAGCAGTGTACGATGGTTCTAACAGCTCCACAGTCTCACCAACACCTGTTTTCCATTTGGTTGATACTAGCCCCCCTAATGGGTGTGCAGTGGTATCTCGCTGCAGTTCTGATTTGCATTACCTTAATCACTAATGATGTTGAGCATCTTTTGATGTGCTTATTGTCCATCTATATATCTTATCTGGAGTAATGTCTATTCAAATCTTTGCCCATTTTTGAACTAGGCTGTTTGTCCTGGGAAATTTTTTTTCAAGCTTTGACTTTGGATACCTAATCACTGTACTTTCTAAAGTCAATGACTGCTATTACTAATTGTGTTCACTTACTACGAAGTGAATAAGTTTCACTTTATTTTTTTTAATATTTTATTCATTTATTTGACAGAGATAGAGAGAGCACAAGTAGGCAGAGAGGCAGGCAGAGGGAGAGGGAGAAGCAGGCTCTCCACTGAGCAGGGAACCCGACGTGGGGCTCCATCCCAGGACCCTGAGATCATGGCCTGGGCTGAAGGCAGAGGCTTAACTGACTGAGCCACCCAGGCACCCTCAAACTTCACTAAATTTTGGGTACTGACTGTTTCCACTCTAAGAGTTGTGAGATTTCACTAATTCTTAGACAATTTTGAGATTCCTATATACTATAGGTAGAAGAATTATTTTAGTTGCATTTAGAGAATTGATGTGATACTGCTTATATATATATATAAAACTTATTTTGCTATACCTTGTAGAATTTAAATTATATAAGTCATTTACCTAAAAGAAATTAATCCTGAGATCCTTCAAAGGTAATTTCATTTTTATCCCTTAACTTTAGAGGTATTTTAAGTTTTTGAGCTATGAATAAGATGTTCAAATGGATATTAACTGGTTTATTCAGGAACTCCTTACTATTTTCTAATTGGGTTGGGGAAGGAGACAAACCATAAGAGACTCCTAAACTCACGAAATGAACTATGGGTGGCTGAGAGGTGGGAGGGGGGTAGGGATAGGGATAGGGTGGCTGGGTTATGGACATTGGGGAGGGTATGTGCTATGGTGTGCTGTGAAATGTGTAAGCCTGACGATTCACAGACATGTACCCTGGGGCAAATAATACATTATATGTTAATAAAAATTAATTAAAAATAAATAAATAAATTAATTAATTAAAAAAAGTAAAAATAAATAAAACAAAGATATAAATCATTTTTAAAAATAATAAAATAAAATAAAATAAAATAAAATAAAATTAAATTAAATTAAATTAAATTAAATGGTTCAGATGTGGAAGAATCCCGTGAACCCCTGATTTTTTTTTTAGTTTTTTTTAAATTTATTTATTTATTAACTTATAATGTATTATTTGCCCCAGGGTACATGTCTGTGAATCGTCAGGCTTACACATTTCACAGCACTTACCATAGCACATACCCTCCCCAATGTCCAAAACCCAGCCACCCTATCCCTACCTCCCCTACCTCCCAGCCACCCTTAGTTCATTTTGTGAGTCTAGGAGTCGCTTATGGTTTGTCTCCCTCCCCATCCCTTCCTGTTTCATTTCTCTCCCCCAAACCCCCACAAACCCCCGCCTTGCCTCTCCAATTCTTCATATCAGAGAGATCATGTGATACTTGTCTTTCTCTGACTGACTTATTTCACTTAGCATAATACCCTCCAGTTCCATCCACGTCGTTGCAAATGGCCAGGTTTCGTTTCTCTTGATGGCTGCATAGTATTCCATTGTATATATATACCACATCTTCTTTATCCATTTATCTGTTGATGGGCATCCAGGGTCTTTCCATAGTTTGGCTCTTGTGGACATTGCTGCTATAAACATTCGTGAACCCCTGATTTTGAACCTGAAGAGGGAATGGTATTTATAGGCTTAGGTGGTTATATGTAAATTTTTTCTGTATAAATTTGCATAATGCCACCTCAGAGACACTCAAAGGCACCACTCTTTCCCATTCAGGCTATTTGAAAGATTTTTTTTTTTAACATTTTTATTTATTTGACAGCGAGAAACACAGCGAAAGAGGGAACACAAGCAGAGGGAATGGTAGCGGGAGAAGCAGGCTTCCTGCAGAGCAGGGAGCCCAATGCGGAGGCCTATCCCAGGACTCTGAGATCATGACCTGAGCCGAAGGCAGACGCTTAATGACTGAGCCACCCAGGCGCCCCTATTTGAAAGCTTTTAACTGATTCCTTTGCCTCCATTCTTCACCTAGAAAGCATTGTCAACAGAGAAACTGGAGAGATCTTTAAAATGCTTAAATCAGATAATATCATTTCTCTGATTAAACAAAAGAAGCAACAAAACAAAATAAAAACATTCCAGTGGCTTCCCCATCACACTTAGAATAAAATCCAAATCCTTAACGACGCCCACAGGGGCCTACGTCTGATCTCATCTCCTTTCCCTGTTTCCCAATTGGTTAATTCCCTCTACACTGACCATATTCATGCACTGAGCATTTGTCTGGGTTCCCTCTATCAAGAAAGTTCCTCCCTACCTCTAATCCTTGCTTAGCTTCCTTCCTTCCTTATCTTGTTCCGGTCTCTGCTCACATGTCATCTTCTCAAAGAGGCCTTCCCTGACTTCTGTATCCCACTTTCTAATACATTTTCCTGTTTTATTTTTCTTCATAGCACCTAAGAGTAGCTTACATTGTATTGTAAAATTATGTTACCTTATGTTACCTTATGTTACATTACATTATGTATCTGTTTTTTGTTATTCTCCTCCATTAGAATTTTCACTTCATAAGGTCAGGGACCTTTCTCTGCCTTATTTTATTTCCAGTGCCTACAAGAGTGCTAAACAAGTAGTCTTCACTCAACAAATATTTAGTGAATAAACAAATGACTACACTTGATCTTAGCCAAAAGGCCGAGAAGCGATGTGAATAAACAAATGAATGAAAAGACTGGAGTTGAAAAATCTTTAAAGGTATCAGAGTTTTGGTAAAATCCCTACATATTTATTTCCTTGGGCTACTGCACAAATTCCACAAATTGGGTGGCTAATGGTAAATTTCACATTATGCTGTTTAAAGTCGGTGGTTTAAAACAAGAGAAATGAGGGCCAATTGGGTGGCTCAGTCAGTTAAGCCACTGCCTTTCTCTTGGGTCATGATCCTGGGGTCCTGGGATTGAGTCCCTCCATTGGGCTTCTTGCTCAGCGGGGAGCCTGCTTCTCCCCTGCCTGCCACTCCCCCTGCTTGTGCTTGCTCTCTCCCTCTCTCTGTGTCAAATAAATAAATAAAATCTTTAAAACAAGAGAAATGTATTTTCTCATATTTCTGGAGTCCAGAAGTCTAATACCAAGGTGTCTGTAGGGTCGGTTCCTTCTGAGTGCTCTTGGGGACAATCTGTTCTATGTCTCTTAGTTTCTGCAGACAGCCAACAATCCCTGGCATTCCTTGACTTTTCGGTGTATCAGTCCATCTTCACATGGCATTCTTCCTGTGCACCTGCCTTCACATGGCTGTTTTCTTATGAGGACACTAGTCATAACGGATTAGATGCTCATCCTAGTTCAGTATGATCTCATCTTAATTCAACTAATTATACCTGCAATGACTCCAAATAAGTTCACATTCTGAGGTACTAGAAGTTACGATCTCAACATTATCTTTTTTTCGGTAGTGAAGGAGCAAACACAATTAACCTATAACAACCTGTAACCAAGTTCTTTAAGATCTTAATATCTCATTACTTGAACTATTTTTTTAAGATCTTATTTATTTATTTCAGAGAGAGAGAGTGAGTACGAGCAGAGGGAAGAGGCAGAGGGAGAAACAGTGGAGCAGGGAGCCCAATGTGGGGCTCCATCCCAAGACCCTGAGATCATGACCTGAGCTGAAGGCAGACGCTAAGACGACTAAGCCACCCAGGCGCCCTCTCATTACTTGAACTATTTTAAAGAAGGACCCCAAGACAAGGCACTGGAATCAAAAGTATAGGAAATGTAAATAATGCAGGTGCTTTCTTTATATCTGTTATTTCATATAACAATGATAATTAACAAGTTCAGAGATACTTATTAATTGGAAAAAATGTTCAGTAATCAGTTTTTAGGTATGTTATAAAACGTTTTGCTTTTCTGAGTAATATTCATTCTGTGCAACATTTTACACTGTCATTAAGTGTTATTAAGTGAAATATAAAGGAAAGGGGCTCTTGTTCTTTGTAACTATTCTCCTTCAGAGATAGCGGGAAAGAATAGTATTTTTAAAAACAGAAAGTAAACCTCAGACAGGCATACACTTAAATATTTATAACCAGAGACCAAAATTGGTGTTCCACATTTGCCAGTCCTCCTACATCCCTTAATTGAACAGATGGGTTTTATACTGTGCCCCCGAAAAAAACAGCTAACTTGATTAGTTTATGGTTTTATTTTTTTTTTTCAAACTTCAAGTGTGGAAATGAATTTAGAAGAATTGACCCTCTGTGAAACAGCTCCTGCTCCAATTCAGATATACAGAAACTAAGTAAAATGATTGTATTAGCTTCTTTGGGCTGCTGTAACAAATCACTATGAACTGGGTGGCTTGAAAGAATAGAAGCATCTTCTTTCACGGTTCTGGAGGCTAGACACTCAAAATCAAGGTGTTAGCAATGGCAGGCTCGCTCTGAAGGCTCTGGGAGAGAATCTTGTCATGCCTCTCTTCTAGGCTCTGGTGGTTACTGGCAGTCCTTGGTGTTCTGGGCTTGTAGAGTATCACTCCGGTCTTGATCTCTCCCTTCACATGGCTCTCTTCCCTGTGTGTATGTGTGCCTCCAAATCTCCCTTTTCATATAAGGACACCAGTTATAAGGGATAGGGCCCACTCTAATCTCATATGACTTTTTCTTAACTTGCTTACACCTGTGAAGACCTCATTTTCAAATAAGGTCATAGGTATCAGGCATTAGGACTTAACTTGTCTTTTGGGTTCAGTTCAATCCACTATAATGATTTTAATTTTTTTAAATGAGAAACATAATACATATGCATAGTTTTTAGAGTTCAGTAACCCTGCCGTGTTATAATAAAGCTAGCAGCCTCTTGTACATCTCAATACTCTACAATTTCCTGCTCTACTGACACAAGAAAGTTCAGTTTTTAGCTATTTCTTAATTTTTTTCACTCCATATTATTAACTCACATCTCATTTTTTGCTATTACCCATTAATGTTTTACTGTAGAAGATGAAAACTTAGCTTCCTAGTATCACCCAAAGAAACATATACTTTTCGTCTTCTTCCACTTTTCAGTATGGTTAGTTATAGCACTATATTTTTGGTAAATCAATATTCACTGCTTGTATTATTGTGACTATGTAACTATTATTTCTAGAAGGGCCATATAATGTACAATGATTAAATTTATTTTCTTTTACAACTTTTGTATTCTTGGTATTAGTAATTGAATCTCTTTTTCCCCCTTAATATTCTATGTTGTAGTAATAAATTGATTCCCAAACTGACAAAAGTTCACACTGTATGTCAGCCTCTCAGGTCATCTGTTAGTTTCACTTCCATCACAGAGACCTATAATCCTGCTCCCATAGGACCTGGTTTCCGAGTATTTTCTGTGGCTGAGACCTGAGGACTATCATTCTGGGCCTTTCTTACCCTCTCTCCCATGTTGAAGCTCCTGGTGGCTGGATCCCAGTATTTCCCTTTCTGGCTTTCCTCCCTCTTCCTGCTAGAGCACATCCTGTAATAATCACTTCCTGAGAAAGGTACAATAAGAGTGAAACACTTGAGTTCCTCAAGGTCCGAAAAATATTTCTATTTCACTATTAAACTAAATTGATAGTGTGTTCTGGTATACAGTTTCCTAGGTGGTAAATCAAATTCCTCACAATTCTGAAGGTTTTATATGACTGTCTCCAAGCTCCTAATTTATTGTTGAGATGGCATTTACCATTCTGATCCATGGTCCTTTGTATGTGAGCTGTTTTTATTTTTACTCCCTGGAAAATTTTAAGTTCTTATTTTTATCCCCATTACACTGAAATTTCACAGTATGTCTTGGTGTAGGTCTTTTCTGTCTTTGTTATTCTAGGTACAAACTTGATTGTTTCCATCTGGAAATGTGCGCCCTTCAATTCTGAATTTTCTTGAACTATTTCTTCACTACAATTTTCTCAACTCTTTCCTTTTGAAACCATCCTTATTTAGATGTTACACTCCATGGACTGGGACTCCCATTTTAATATCTTTTCTCATTATCTGTAACTTTAATTTTTCATTTTACTTTTGGGAAGATATCTTCAACTTTATTTTCTAACCTATCCAATACATATTTAATTTTTGATATCGCAGTTTTTAATATTAAAGAACTATCTCATTTTTTTCTCTTTATATCATCCTGTTCTTACATAATATATCTTTTCATTTCTCTAAGGGTATTATTGATCTTTCATTTCTCTGTATTTTTCTGTTTCCCCTTGTTTATTTGTTTGCTTTTCAATTTGTTTCTATTGTCTCTCATGCAGTAGGATTTATTCAAATTCTGGTAATGCTTGATTGTTCCATCATATTTAAGGATGAGATATTGATAATGCTATTTTAAACTCCATGTACCTCAGTGAGACTTACCTTGGAATTATATGTGGACCCATTTCTTTGGTTGGAGGACTCTAAGCAGGTAGCACCAATAAAACTTTTGCCTGAGGTGAATCTACTTTTCTTTTTTTTTTTTTTAAGATTTTATTTATTTATTTGACAGAGAGAGGGAGATCACAAGTAGGCAGAGAGGCAGGCAGAGAAGCAGGCAGAGAGGCAGGCAGAGAGAGAGGGGGAAGCAGGCTCCCTGTTGAGCAGAGAGCCGGATGCGGGGCTCAATCCCAGGACCCTGAGATCATGACCTGAGCCGAAGGCAGAGGCTTTAACCCACTGAGCCACCCAGGCGCCCCTTGGATCTTCTTTTCTAAAAGGGGAATCTTCTAGCCTCTTGCCTCTAGGATAAAAACTTGGCCGTCAACAAGTAGACAGATTCTCATTTATCCTGCCACTTTTCATATAATACTCTAATTCCACCCTCACCTCTCTCAGGTTAACCCAAGTCCAGAACCTGTTTGGTTGAATCCATCTAATCGTTTGCTGAGATAAAGGAAAGCAAGTTAGCTGTCTGGGGTTCTAACCACTGTTTTAAAGAACTTCAATTAATCCTTCTCTTTTTCAACCCACTTGCATCCTTGCCTTCCAAAACAGCTGGGGCCTCAAATTTCTGAGATTATCCTGGGTCTTTGCAGCAGGAATTGTCCAGATGGAGTCCTCCCCATTTGTAAGCTTTTGGTTTTAGCTTTCTATTCTATTAAGACAAGTACAATATGCCTACCCACCTTCAGTTTCTAAAAGATGAACTGGTGGTGGGTATTGAGGAGGGCACGTATTGCATGAAGCACTGGGTGTGGTGCATGAACAATAAATCTTGTAACACTGAAAAAATAAAATAAACATTTTTTGGGGAAAAAAAACAAAACAAAATAGTTGTTTAGTAAATCCTGGCCTTCCTTACCCCCTCCTCCCCTCTCTTTCCATTTCTTCTGCTCTCCTCCCTTCCCCTTTTCCTCCCCATTACTCCTTCCCCTCCTCCAACCCTTCCTTACCCTCCTACTTCTCTTCCCATTCTCTCCTTCCTCAGGTTCCCTTCACCTACTCTCCCTTCCTTCTCCCTTTATCCTCTCCCCCCTCCTGCCTTCTCACTCCTACCTACTGACTCCTCTTTCTCCCTCCCTATCCCCTTTACAACAGTCTGGATATCTGGTCTACCTCAGCACCCCACTACCCCTCACCATGGCAAGTCAGTGCAGAGCTACGTGGAGACCCGTCTAAAGAATCCAGGGCTTCCCCAGGCCAGCCATGGAAGCAAATGAAAGTGGAAACATGACAGTCAAAAACCTCTGGGATGAGACACCTAGGGAAAATCCTGAAAGCAGCTCAAAAACAAAGAAGATATGGTCCATATATACAATGGAATATTATGCCTCCATTAGAAAGGATGAATACCCAACTTTTGTATCAACATGGACAGGACTGGAAGGATTATGTGGAGTGAAATAAGTCAAGTGGAGAGAGCCAATTACCTTATGGTCTCACTTACATGCTGAGCATAAAGAAAAACATGGAGGGCATTGTGAGAAGGAAGGGAGGGGTGAATGGGGGGAAATGATGGGGGGAGGTGAACGAGGAGAGACTGTGGACTCTGAGCAACAAACTGAGGGTTTTGGAGGGGAGGGGGTGGGGGGCTGGTCAAGCCTGGTGGTGGGTATTGAGGAGGTCACGTATTGCATGGAGCACTGGGTGTGCTGCATGAACAATTAAAAGTGTAACACTGAAAAAATAAAATAAACATACTTGGGGGAAAAAAAAAATAAAAGATGAACTTGTTGGTTTTTGTTTCCCCTCCTTTTCTCTTTGTCCTTACAGGTTTAGGACTTATTTCTTCTTTCAGAGTCATTTTAGTAGGGTTTGAGGAGGAAACATTTATGAATGCATACATGTAATTTGCTGTGTTTAGCCAGAAGTTCTCTGATTGATTATTTATTAGTGTATCATCATGAAAGGTGCTTGTCAATTAATGTCAAGTTCCTAAATAGTCTAGAGCAACTAAGCCTCGGTGAACTTTTCCTTCATTGCCCTTTATTTTATTAAATATTCATCATTGCATTATAAACATTTTATTTTTATTCATAGTTTATATAATTAACAAATAATTTTATATTAAAATTACATTTATCTTTGAAAATTTGGCCAATAGAATGATCAAGAAAACATTTTAAAAGAAAATGAAAAACCACAATCCCACCACTTTGAACATTTTGGGGATATACCTTGGGAACTATTTTGGGAAATATATCGAGCTTATTTTATGAGTTTATCAAATAAAGAAATTGAATTAACAATTTATAATCTTCCACAAAGAAAAGTCCAGGTTCAGGGACACCAGGGTGGCTCAGTCAGTTAAGCATCTGTCTTTGGCTCAGGTCATGATCCTAGGGTCCTGGGATTGAGACCCACATTGGGTTCTTTGCTCAATGGAGAGCCTTCTTCTGCCTCTGACTGCTCTGCCTGCTCTGCCTGCCGCTCCCCTTGCTTGTGCTCTCTCCCATTCTCTCTGACAAGTAAATAAATAAAGTCTGAAAGAAAGAAAGAAAGAAAGAAAGAAAGAAAGAAAGAAAGAAAGAAAGAAAGAAGGAAGGAAGGAAGGAAGGAAGGAAGGAAGGAAGGAAGGAAGGAAGGAAGGAAGGAAGGTAGGTCCAGGTCCAGAGAGTTTCATTGGTAAATCCTATCAGACATTTATAGAAGAAATAATACCACGTGTATTCAAACTCTTTCAGAAAATAGAAGAGTAAGGATTGTTTCCCAACATGTTTTATGAGACCAATATTACCCTAACACCAAAGCCAAACAAAGAAAGTATTAAAAAAAATGCTGTCAGTCAAAGGGAGCAAAGCAGATTTTATTTTCAACATTTTAACCTACCAGAAGCTGCCTTAAGGACTGATCTCTGTTTTGTCTAACTTGGATCTCAACCAGGAAGAACAAGTGGGCTCTGCTCAGGAAAATTTAGGGAGACTGGCCCACAGAAACCTGGAGTAAGATATAATGGGTGGAGGCCCTGAGGGCAAACACTCTGGGATATTAAGACATTTGAAAACAGCATGCACACAGAAAATTCAAAAATGTACACATACAGGCGCAGGCAAGATGCATGCTCAAACAATACCTAAGACCTTAAGATTTCTCCTTGGACTGATCACAAAGCTTAGAACCAAGGCTCAGCTAATTAGTGAGAAAGTTCCCTAGCATAGAAACAGTCCACAAAGACTGGGAAAGATGGCTGTCTTTTCAAATACCCAATGTTCAACAATAACAACAAAAATCTCACAAGACATACAAAGAAAAAGGAAAACATGATACACTCAAAGGAAGAAAATAAAGTGGCAAAAGCCAGCACTCAAGAAACATAGACATGATAGACAAAGACTTGAAAACAACTGTTTTAAATATGCTAAAAGAGCTAAGGGACAACACTAATAAAGAACTAAAGGAAATCAGGAAAACAATATATGAGCAAAATGAAAATATCCACAAAGAGGTAAAATTATAAAATGGAACCAAGTAGAAAATTTGAAGCTGAAAAATACAATGGAATTGAAAAAAGTAATCACTAGAGGGGTTCAACAGCAAAGTTGAGCAGGCAAAAGAAAGTCAACAAACTTAGAGAAAGGATATTTGAACTTATGGAACTCCATCAAATTGATTGATACATGCATTATAGAAGTCCTAGAAGGAGAAGAGAAAGAGTCAGAGAAGTTACTTGAAGAAATAAATACAGAAGTTTCCAAGTTTGTGGAAATCATGAATCTACAAATCCACTATCAACAGATCCCAATAGAATAAACCCAAAGAGACCCATACTAGGACACATTATAGTCAAACTGTTGAAAGACAAAGACAAAGAGAAAATTTTGAAAGCAACAAAAGAAAAATGACACCTCTTATACAAGAAATCCTCAATAAGATGATCTGCCAGTTTCTCAGAAGAAACTTAGAAGTCCAGAAAGCAGTGGAATGACATATTTAAGGTACCAAAAGGATAAAAAAAATTGTCAACCAAGAATTCTGTATCTGACAAAATTGTCCTTTAAGAATGAAGGAGTA
>JAQQSY010004973.1:0-11967 GCA_028646535.1 Procyon lotor | reverse complement strand
ACAAGCAGAGGGAATGGTAGCGGGAGAAGCCGGCTTCCTGCCGAGCAGAGAGCCCGATGCGGGGCTCGATCCCAGGACCCTGGGATCATGACCTGGGCCGAAGGCAGACGCTCAACGACTGAGCCACCCAGGTGCCCCAGGGTAGCTCTCCCTTTACATAAGTCAGCTTAAACTTCTCTCAAGAATTTTCTGCAACTTCCTTGTAGAAGTTTGTTAGGCTTTTTCCTAAATATTTGATATGTACATTTGATATCATTGTAAGTGACACCATCAAGTTTTTTCCTAAATATTTTTTCTTGGCATATAGCTACATTTTTTCTGATTTTCTGTCACTTACCAAGAGAACTATGTTAAAGCTTCCCACTGTAATTATGAATTTGTCTACTTTTTCATTTCTGCCCATGTTTTCATTTTATATTTTGAAGTTTCATGGGGTGCATATATATTTAGAACTCTTATTTCCAACTGGTGGTTTGACACACTTAACCACTATTAAATGTCTGTCTCATCTCTGTATGTTTCCTTTTAATTTTTTTCAATTTCAATTCAGTGTGATTAACAAATACTGCAGCATCAGTTCCAGGTTAGAATTCAGCAATCCATCAGTTGCATACGACACCCAGTGCTCCTCACTTCAGGTGCCCTCCTTAATGACCATCACCCAGTTAGCCCATCCCCCCCATCCCACTCCCCTCCAGCAACCCTCAGCTTCTCTAGATGTTTCTAACCTGAGAACCACATTGGAGGGGGCTCGTCTACCTTTGGGCCTGATTCAGAGGATTGGATCTGTATCTGAATCCGATGCTGTGTTTGGATAAATCTTCGGGGGTCTCTGGAGGTGGTGGGCTTATTTTTCATATAAGAAGGATGTGAATATTTGTGGCTAGAGGGTGGACGGTCTCCTGAGACATAACTCTTCTCAAATCGTGCATCTGTATGTGCCTCCTGCTCTTTCCATCAGAAAGTTCATTGTATGTCCCTCACGCTTGAATCTAGCTCACCTGTGACTTGCCAATAGAACGTGGCCGAAGGAAAGCTGAGCACATTTTGAACCTGGCCCTTGACAGTCCTGGCAAGGTTCGTTTGTATTGTCTTGGAGCCAGGAAGTACCGTGTCCGAGGTCCGAGTGCCCTCCTGGAGAGTCCTACCAACCACAGCGGCTCCAGCCTCCCCAGACGAGGTGCCAGGCGTGCGAATGAATGAAGCCACTTTGCCTGCCCCCATCGACCGCATTCCCGGGGGCATGTAGCTCCCTGAGGGACCCTAGCTGATCCTGGTGCATGGACACCCCCACCGTCACCACTGTTTTAAGCCTCGAGGTTTTGGGGTGGTTTTCTATGCGGCAATAGGTAACTGAGATTCGCTTATTATGTCTCCCTTAGGAATGGTATTTTTTACCGTTAAGTAATGATTCATTTATCCCTAATAATGCCTTTGTCTTCAAGTTTATTTTTCTAATTCGATCAAGCTTGTTAATCATGGCATTCAAGTCTGCATTCTTACTAATTTTAGTCTGCCTCATCTTCTGCTTTTTTGTGCATGCATGTTTTAATTTTACCTTATTCTTTCCAAGTTTTATATTTTATTTTTCTTGGCCTTTAATCACCGGCTGGTACTATACGGCAGACATTTGCTGCTCACTGAAGAGCCACATGCTCCACATTTCCCAGCTCCCAAATAGTAGAAGACCGTGTGAGTAGATGTGTCTGGTGGGCTGTGAGTGAAAGCGCTCCCTGCTTTTCCCAGGCTGACATAGACAAGAGCAGGTGTGCGTGTCCCAACAGCCCGTGTGTTCCAGAGAGCACAGGTACGAAGTGGGGAAAGCCAACATCACCTGTCCTTTTCAGGGGGAGCTCCCGACTCATATCGGATGTGTAATTGAAATAAAAAATTAACTTTTAAGGTACAGTAGGGAATACAGTCAATGGTATTGCAAAAATCTAGCCGTGAAACTATCTTGAACTGATGGTTTTTTAAATAAGGTTGTTCCTTGGTAATGGTCTAAATTTCTACCATGGTAACTTATCTGTTCAGACATTCTTCCTTATCTCAGGACAATTTTTATTTTTATTTTATTTTCTTTATTTTTCCTGGTTTTTATTTCCTGGTGTTTATATCTTAATTTCAAAATAACGAGCTCTTGAATCTCATTACAGTTCTTTTTCCTGTTTTGTAATTTATACATTAATGCTTTTCTTAGAATTATTGTTTTCTTCAAATTACTCAAGAATGCTTATCTATTTTAGTTTTTTCCTGTTTAGCAATATGAAAGCAAGGCTATGGTTTTTTTCCTGTGCTTTAGCCATATTTTGTAAGTTCTGATACAATCTTCATTACAGCATGTCCTAGATAGTTTACACTTTCAGTTTTGAATTTCTCTTTGAAACAGGCATTTTTAGAGTTTTCAAATATCGACATGGTAGATTTTTCTTTTTCTATTTTTTTGCTATTAATAACGACGTTTTGTTAATCATTCCATTTTAATCAAAGAATATGGTGTGTACATATCCTAGTTTCTGGAATTTACTGGGAGTTTCTGTGACCTAACACGGTCTTTGTTGTTGTTATTTTTGTTAAGTATTCCATTAAAAGGAGTGTCTGTTCTTTATCTATAGGAAAGAAGGTTCTACATATATTTAGTATAACCAGCTGATTAAATATGTTAAGTAGATCTTTAGTATTCTCATGTAATACTTACTTTTGGTTGACTTATAAATTATAAAATTATGTGATCTGATAGATGGAAATTCATGATCAATCTTAGGTTCTTTATGATTATATGGTACCCTTCTTTGGGTATAATTTAAATTTTTTATTTTCTTTTTAGCTCGAATTAATGTCAGGTTCCCTGTTTGTGTGTCTATTGGGTATGCTTTTAGCATCAATTTACTTTACCTTTGAAGTCATTTTGTTTTAGAATTTTTTCCTTGCATGTAGTATATGCAAAACCTATTGGGCTTTATTTTTAGATCCCAAATGTCTATTGCTTTTTGACATTTGTTTATCACATATATATTCACATGACAACCATGTTGGTCTTCATTCCGTCATTTAATTTCTATCCGTCATTCCGTCATTAAATCTGTCATTTAATTTCTGTCATGTAACTTTCTCTTCTAGTCGTTTTATTTTCTTTCAGTCCCTGGTCTGTATTTTCTTTTCAGGTTCTCGTACTTCGAAGGGGCTCTATACAGCTTCTTTTTCGTTCTCTTGGTGGTTTAACTCTACAACGCTAGTGTGCTGAAAGCTCTTTTTCTTTATGGGACTCTATTTCTTGAGGGGAAAAAGACAGAAACCAGCCCACTTTACCTCTCCCCATGTTTTCCTTTCTTTCACCTCCTGGTTAGTAACAATATGAGTTCCACATTTCCCGAAGTTATACCATTTGTGCCCAGGGCTACAATCACAGTTCCCACAGCTACATGGCGTTGGTGCTGTGTTTACGTGGGTCGGAGGCTCACCTCCAACTCCAGGTGGTGTTTTGTCCTCAGGGCTCACTGAGCTGCAGTCACTGGGCTCCTGCGTGTTAGAAAGAACCTGTCTTTGCCTTTATTCGTAGGATGTCTGGGTTTACAGTCCTCGGGTTAAACACGCTTCTCTTGCCGCCGCGTCCTGTCCTCTCTCGGCGTGGGTTCGAGCACTGCCTCCCCCGCCGGAGTCCCTCCACCCGACTCCTTCCCGTTCGTCCAGCCGGACTCTCCCTTCATCAGAATGTGTCTCCTTGGCAATCCTGTCCCTGTGCTCAGGATGTTCTCTTCTATCACGTCTTTCGATATTTTCCATTTTCCTTTATTCTGTTGGCTTCACTCAGCGCGCCATGAAGGGGTACGTTGGCTCTTCATCTGTCACTCTCATCAATTATTTTCCCATAATAATTTTAACCTTCCACTTCCTTCCCATTTTAGTTTGCTTACTTTTCTCCAAACTCTCTTTCATCCCTAGGCACATTGTAGCAGCGTTTAAGCTTTTCCTGTTTTCTGATTTAAATATGGCTGATTTTCCTCTTGCGTTTTCAAACCCATTTCAAATCATTTCCATTTACCTCCAACCTTATAGCTTTTCTTTGGTTTTTCACTCTCAGAATGTCTATTATATAAAAAAAGAGAACTTTTACAGGAATTTTTGTAAAATTCTTCCTTCCCAGGGGTCTGTGTTCATGGTCGCCTTCTTTCTCCCCTTGGTTTGGTTTTACATTTGAATTTCACTGGGGTTAAAAGCCGTTCTTCCTAGTTCGTGAGTGGAGAATGTGGCTTTTCAAAAGTTTCATCGTAGATGGTATTTTTCATTCTTTTTGTCAGTTGTGGTTGGTCTCAGAAAGTAAAATATGGTAGATAACCTTTTACTTGGAACCGGACGAGATCCTTATTCTAAGAGCACCCCTGTGTTGGACGCTCAGTGTGACCCAGCATCACACCAGGCGTATCCGCTCTCCTCCCTGACTTAATCTTTGCATCAGCCCTGAAGCGTGTTGATCAGGGAGGAAGACAGACCGTGTCCTCTCAGGCAGGCATTGTTACCCTCATTTTATAGATGAGGAAAAACTGAGGCTCAGAGACATTAAATACCTTAACTTCAAGTCCCTTGTGAAGCCAGAGCCTCACAGCCGGTAAGTGGTGGGGCCAGGACTCGAACCCCCATCTGTGTGAGCAGGGGTCAAGCAAATTCAGTGAAGAGGTTCAGCGTCACTGACATTTGAGCAGGGATCCAGATAGAGCACAGCTAAAGCGGCAGTTTCTATGCTTAAATGATTCTCAAGAGCAATTAAGGGCCTATTCTGAGTCCCTGGTGGCAGGAAATGGAAACCCAGAAACCCCATGTTCTGAATTTATAAATAGACACTAGACTATTTATATGTATGCGTACCATCACTCTGGGTCCCTGCGGATCAAAGCCAAAAGCTCGAGGAGGACCCAAGAGACAAATTAGTAGGAAGAAGGGATTAGCCACAGTCATCTGATCCTTGCAGGGCTCTGGGAGTCCATCTGGGAAAAGGGCGGCACCTCGAAGATGCTCCTCTGTCGTCGAGGAGATCCCGGAGAAAGCTCTCATGGAACGTAGTGGGAAGAGGGGGCACACAGTGAGGGAAAAGTCTTCGCGGCATAAACAAATCTGGACAAAAGGAGAGTTTAATTTCTTTTTTTTATGATTTTATTTATTTATTTGACAGAGAGAGATCACAAGTAGGCAGAGAGGCAGGCAGAGAAAAAGGGGGAAGCAGGCTCCCCATTGAGCAGAGAGCCCGATGCGGGGCTCGATCCCAGGACCCTGAGATCATGACCTGAGCTGAAGGCAGAGGCTTTAACCACTGAGCCCCCCAGGCGCCCAAGAGTTTAATTTCTTAAAGGGTACTCCGGAGGGAAACTCTAACAGGCAGTGTTCTGTAGGGCCAGACAGGGGATGGGGAGCAGACTCCGTCCCCGGGAGCCTCGGGGCTCTGCCACTTACCAGCTGCATGACCTTAAACAAATTATTAAACTTGATCCCAAGTTGCTTTGTCTTTACAAACAGAAGCAACAGCACCCATGCCCTTGAGCTGGTGTGAAGACGTCGTATTGGGCGAGTTCCAAACCCAGCCAGCCTGCATCGGAGGCTGCTGCTCTCCCAAGCTCTCCACGCTTCAGGGATCTTACCCAACTGCCCCGACGCGTGGTAATGAACGCTGAGGATAAATCACTGAGCAAATGCTTATCTACCGAATAACTCCACTGAAGTATAATTTTCGATGATAAAATTCACTTGTCTTATCGCCACCGCCTAAGTTGTAAAAATTTCCGCTGCCCCAAACAGAACTTTCCATTCCCCCACGAGCCCCAGCGGCAGACTACCAATTCACTGTCTTTCTCTGGAGGTTTGCCTTCCTGACCTTGCACGCGGATTCGTGTGGTAGGTGCTCTCCGGGTCCGGCCGCTTTTCCTTGCTGTGCGTTTCTCAGGCCCAGCTTGTTGTCAGCGCCCGTGTTCGGTGAACGGATGTTTTGAGGTTTGAGTGTTCTTGGCTGAGATGACACGGTTTGTTCAGGGTCTCCTGGAGGATTCCACAAGTCCCTTGGGGTGGTGTCTTCAGCAGCTTGAGTCTGAAAAACGAGGGCAAGAGTCAAAGACAATGAAGAGAGGACACGTCTGCCGTCGGCCATCAGACTTTCTGGGCTTGGAGGCAAACCACCCAGGCCCCTGGGTCCCTTGCATCCTTGCTGCTGTCTTCCTGACCGCGGGCAGAGAGGGCATTTGGTCAGGTTAGAGTGGCCCTCAACATCGTCCTTGAATGCCACCCCTTCTTGTCCAACTTGCACGGGGCTCGGGGGACAGAGGCCCCCAGACTTCCCGCTTGTGGCCAGGCCTCCAGTCATGCCTCGGTCTCCCGCTAATTCAGCCCCCGGACGTCCTCTGTTAGTCTGCTTACCTGGAGTTTTATTCTCCTTGATTACCTAATCGGCCTGGCTCTCCTGAGGAAGACTGAAGGAGGCAGGCAGCACCGGGAGGTTTGCCAGGCAAATCCCCCTGACCTTGGGACGTGCCGAGGTGGACCCCACGAGACACCTCCGCACAGAGACCCTCTTCTCTGCGAGCTTCCTCCCGGCTTGGCCATCTCCACACCCCACCTGTCCTGTCTGCTCAGACGCGGGTCGCTGGCCCGGGAGGAAGCCTGCTGGGTAGGAGGCCTGTGGGTGCTGGAGTTGGGCGGCCGCGCAGCTGAATCTCAGGAGTTCGGGCCCTAATTTCCTCATTTATGAAGCGGGTGTCACTTATCCTTGAGGCCTAGTCGTCAGGACTGAATCAGACGTTTGCAAAGTCTGGGCCGCCAGCACAGAGAAGGGGCACACAAAAGGCAGGCAGGGAGTTCCCGAGCCCCCTGACCTCTGACCTCTTACCTTTCCACTTACGCGGTAGCTCTGTCACCAGGCTGCTCTCAGCCCGGGGCTCGTGGGTGCAAGTGCCTTCTAACCCCAGGACTAACTCGATTATAAAGCCAACAGTGGTTCAAAGAGTCATGAAGAACTTAGAAAAAGAGAGCTTGAATTTTGGGGGGCCTTTTGATCCGAGGAGGTGGGTTCCCAGTTGGAGTCTGCCGCTGACCGGCGCCCCACGACGTGAAGCATCGAACCGTAGCCAGCCTGGTGGGCTGGGAGCGGCGCCGTCACGCAGGGCCCTGTGCTCAGGAAGGCCCTGAGCTCGGCTGCCATCTTGAAATTCCTGATGATTTTCTCTTTGAACTTGTGTTCTCTTTTAGATTTTATTATTTTAATTTTTTTTTTTAAGAGAGGGAGAGGGGTGGGGAGGGGTGGAAAGGGAGGGAGAGGGAGAGCGAGAGGCAGATACCCCTCTGAGCATGGAGCCTGACACGGGGCTCGATCTCAGGACCCTGAGATCATGACCTGAGCCGAAATCAAGAGTCAGGTGCTAAACCGACTGCCCCCACCCAGGTGCCCCTGGACCTGCGTTTTGTAAACGAAGTCTGATGAGACCGTGGAGTGAACTCGTGGGCAGAGAAATCCCTGCCCAACGCGTGCCCGCCTTCCTCGATGCCCGTCTGCAAACACATTCCCAGGGCCCGTGAACACACAACTCCAGGTGGGCCCACGGGGTGTGCGAGTCAGCGAGGCTCAATACCTATTGTTACATGGATGACTAACAGCCCTGAGAAACCATTTTCCATTTGAACCAGATCTTGGCTTCGAACACAGTAAGAGACTCGGACAGCAGGGAAACCGGCTTATCCCTCCCTACGCAGCATCTGCACATTAGTTTATCACTTGGCTGGAAACGTCTTGATGGAGAAGAAGGCAGAATAGCCTGTGTGCAGTCCTTTGGCTCCCAGACCTTCTTTCCCAGCTTCCCAAGGGCAGCGGGTGTGGGCAGGAGGCACACGTAGGGAGAAATGAATGCAAAATGCCGAGAGATGGTTTTCCTGCATTTCCACCCCTGTCATAAGAACAAAATGCATATGTGTGCATCAGCTAGGAGATGCAAATTCGGAGATACCACAGATGCAGGAAATGCTCTTATCTGTGCAATTAAAATATAAAGATGAACAAGAAGAGTCACGGTAATAACTTAAGATTTCATTTTTTCTCTTCTTAGAACCCCTAAGAACATCATTTCAAGTCAAGGCAGGGACTTGGAAAAAGGAAGGAGCTTTGTATTTCTGTACTTTGAACAACACTTTTTCCCTTGCCTTTTGAGCAAGGGGTCTTGCATTTCCCTTTTTCACTGGTCCCCAACAGGTGTATGCGTCCTTGCCCGCACCCTGCTCTCTCATCTGTGGTCCTGAGTGGCCCCCCCGGGGGCGGGGGCACTGGCTTCTTGTGCTCTCGGGGAGGGAGGGCCGCCTGCAGGTGAGCTGACTTCCTTTCCTAATGAAAAATCTCATTTTTTAAACCAGACAGTAACAGAAGCTGACTGGTTCGAGGCCTTCCCCCACCCTCCTGCTTATGTAAATCTTTGAGGTGTTATTTTTCCATGCCTCTGGGAAGTCCGAAGACCCAACAGACTTTTGCATAAACATAAATGATATATTTATCTCGGGGTTCCTCTTTCTGAGACTCTTAAACTGACATTTGGCTGGGGGCTGTTTTACATCTTATCTCCAGTTCATGCTCAGCCTGTTAGATTTTATTGAATATAATCAGCAAGAAACAGGGATGGAGCTCATGTGAGCTGAAGGCGGAGGCGCGTCCCGCGGGGTCACTGGAGACGTAGCTGCAGGGGGCAGAGAGACCATCCAGGTCAGCTCCCTACCGAGACTCAAGTGGAAAAGCAAGGGATTGTCAAAAGCACTCAAAAGTCTTAAAAAAAAAAAAAAAAGGTTAGGCTATGGGGAGAGAAAGCCGATGTGAATCTCAAAAGTTTCTAGAAGTTTTTGGGGGAGCAAATGTGGAAATTAAATCCTGGCCCTTGGATGCAACGAGGAGGAACCAGAGGGGACGGAGAGCAGAGCAGGCTGTCCCCATCCGTGGCATGGCCGCCCCCGCCTCCCCGGTTACAGCAGCTCCCCCGGGAGCCGCAGAGGCCTCTTGATGGTGAGTCAGCTGTGGGGGCGGGGAGGGGGCAGGGTGCCCCTGGGAGTCGCTGGGGCGGCCTCGAGGCTCACTCTCTGCCTTCCCCTAATGCCCCATATTAAATTCCTCTCCTCGTAAATCAGCTACAGTGGATCCTGTTTTCTCCCCGAGCCCTGGCTGATGTACCAGGGCGCACAGATTATGGGGTGGTGCGCACTCCCTTGTCTGATTAAAGCCAAGCTTCCAGACGTTTTCAGCGGCACAGATATGGCCCCTGATGTCTTTCCGTCCCACGCTCCTGAGTCTGGTCAGCCGTGGCATTCGGACGGCAGTGCTGGCCTTGCTTGCTCTTGTGGGAGCCCTTTGCTCCCGGGGCTCCGCCTCCCGGCACCTGTGGGAATCAGGGAGCCCACTTCCGATGCCGTATCTTCACCTCCGTCCCTGGGCCTATTTCCAGGATGCTTTTCAGAGAGGCTTGAATTTTCCTCGAGTGTATTTTTCAGCTTGGTGTGGGGACAGCCCTGTCCTCCGGGCCCTCTTGGGAGACGTGGTCAGGGTGTATGGGGGTGGGTGAGACACGATAAACCCACTGCACAAGCTCACCTGCATAAATCCGGAATCCTTGCACTATGTCCCAGCCGGGATCTGCCGGGGACCAGCCCAGGCCGTCCAGGGGTTCCCGGAAGGATGGACAGTGTCAGCTAAAGGAGTGAGAGAGCCAGAGGTTTCTTTCAATCACCAGGCAGGCATCTCTGCCTCATTGGTTTTTGACTCTTTATTCATAGGCAGCAGGTTACATGGAAAATAGTCAATGATTTTCTTAGATAAGGAGGCTTAGATCAACAAAAGTTTTTTGTAGAACCTATAGTTTTTCCTAAGACCAAGGCAGAGACAGGCTTATCTCATTTTGAACAAGACCCTTAACAGTTTTTATGACTCTGTTTCTACATATTGGAAAAAGATTTAGTCACGTATGTCTTTTGCACATTAACCAAAGGAAGAGGGATGACATTTGAGTTTCTTGTAGAACGGCCCGAGCTGTTTGTAGAAGCCCTTTTATTGCTGCTGGGTGAGCAGACACCTGGGAGCCTCATCCTGTGTATCTTTAGCAAAATATTGTCTTTATATCTAACCACTCCTACCCTATCCCATGTGTGCTCCCCATTGTAAGGGAACGCAGGTGTTGGTGTGGAGGATGGAATGTGAATCCCTAGGGGGGAACTAAGGTTGGCTGTGGATTACTAAAGGTCTGTGTAAGTTGTTGGCCTTTAAGTACCTTATCATCTCATCTGCAATAATTTGGTGGACAAACATTGGAAGGGAGCCTCGCAGTTATCTGCTCTAACGGTTTTATGGCGGGGGGATGGGTTTGGTTGTTTTATGTAGTTTCTGTAAGGAGATGTCGGTCTGGTTAGAAGTGGATTAAGTGGGTCAGAGCCTCAACTTGAGCAAAAGGCTTAAGCCAAAAAGAAGAAAGGAATTCCAGTAACACAAAGAGATATAGGAGGAGATACCGATCCCCGTCCATATGGCAGGAGCCTTGCAAACCTGCCCCCTCGCCGCGACCGTGTCAAACGGCGAGGTTTCTGCGGCTCTCGGCAGGGATCGCTGTTGGCCCAACTCCACCATCCCGGGCCGCCGCGGAGCTGCGGGCACAGTCCGCCCCCGTGAGAGCCCCTCGTCGGGACCATTATCCGGCCCACCGAGGGCGGCCTGTGCTAGTGCCGGGAGCCCAGACCCGGGCAAGCGCACCAAATCCCATTAACCCAGCCCCAGAGCAAATCGTCTTCGTGCCCCCTGGCTTCCCAGCCTCGGCAAAATACGCAGGCTTGGGCTGTTACAATTTAGTAAATTCTTTTAATTCTAGGGACACGCAATCCCTCCCCTTCTGGGTTTCGCAGGGTCACCGGCCCTCAGTGACATGTTGAGCACGTCCTTTCACACGCAGACCAGGGGCTGCTCCCATTCTCCTCAGAGAGAAGCCCACCCCTGGGCAGGCCCCCGGACATTGGATGCAAGGTAGGTCACACTGGGCTGCCCAGCTCTGACTCCATAACTGGATAACCCATAAAGCTTCGTCTCTGAGTGGGCCCTGGGCCGGCAGGGCGCCTCCCGCTTGTTCCGGCCAGGTGCAGCCCACCCCGGGGAGCCCTGGCATTGGGAGAGCTTAGGTCCGCGCACCCCTCACCCGCTTTGCCTGCAGGGTGACTTACCCAGAGGTGGGTCCGCTCTAACCGGTGAGCAGGGGCCCTGTGGCCGCAGGTCCAGAAAGAACGCAACTGGACCTTTAGGGACCAGCGGTCCGGGCAGGCCTGTGGGGGTGGGGCCAGGGGACGAGACCATCTGTGTCCCGTGTGAGAGCTGCAGATGCGGGTCCCCAACCTGCGGGCGTGAGTGTCAGTCCACCTCTTCCGCCGCCCCCCTGTGCTGGCTCGAGGGCCACGAGTGAGGCAGCTTTGATGGGGGTGCAGAGGTTCTAGAAACACCTGCTCCCGGGGCCAGACCAGCCCCCGTGTGAGAGCTGCAGACGCGGGGGCCAAACCTGAGCTTTCCATAGAGTGGAAGACCCCTGTGGGGCCAGCTTGCTACTTGGGGTAGACTGTTTACACAGAACTCTTCCATCACCGGGAGGACAGGATTTACTTCAATGAAATAGATCATTTAATCTCTAAAAAGTTTTTATTAAGCACCTACTGTATGCCAGGCACAGTTGTAGGTGCTCAGGATCGATCCGTGAGCAAAAAAGACAGGTGTTGTCCCTATGAAACTTTATTTCTTTCTATTAGGAGAAGTGTACTAAAGAAGTAAATTTTGTAGTATGTTTTGAAGTGACGTGCTGTGGGGGGAAGAAGTAAAGCAGAGTAGATGAGATTAGTGGGCTGGGGGGGGAACAGTTTCCAAAATACATGTGATTCAGGGTAGACCTCAAGGCCTTGATGGGCATCTGGGAGGACGAGCTCTCCGTGAAGGCT
>JAQQSY010004972.1:0-11968 GCA_028646535.1 Procyon lotor | reverse complement strand
TTTAGGGTCATTCTTTAGTCTGCATTGCTTGGTGGTCAGGACAATGATTTGTCAGAACCTGTGCTCAAGCTTGTTGGAGAGTGCCTTCAAACACCTGGCAGTTTTCAGACCTGTGAGGCTTTTCTCTGGGCCTTTCTGCATCCCCTACACACGTGTAATCAGTCTGCTGGTCATCAAGGGATGTGTTTATCTTAGACACCCTCTAGGTCTTATGCATGCAAAAGGTGGCCTGGGATGTGTGGAAACCTTATTTAAGGCTATTTCTTTTCAGGATTTCCTTGTTAAAATTCTTGCTAGTTTGCTGATTCTCTCCACTTGATCTAACTGGAACTACAACCTCAGGCCATCAGAGCTGCTCATGTCTCCATTCACTAGCCACGGGATTGCTACTTTTACATACTACCTGAGCATGGTTTTTTCTGTCTTCCACTCTAAATTAAGTGAGTCACTTCTGGTACTGAAGCTGAGGGGTTTTGTGTGTTTCTCTAACCTAGCAGAACTACAGCCCTACTACACTGGATGGATAGAAATGGCCTTAGTCAAGTATGCCATATTGTTCTTACTCAAAGTTCAATAGTTTTTCAAGAATGCATTTATATGTGTTTGGTCAATCTCTAGAGACTTTAATGTTTGTTTTTAGCAATATTGTTCAGTAGTTATACTTGGTTTTTGGAAAGGGGATTTACCAACCCCCCACATACATCATTCTACCTTTCCTTTCAAACAACTAAAGATATCTAAAAATAAGTGTTCTACGGGGTGCCTGGTGGCTGAGTCAGTTAAATGTCTGCCTTTGGCTCAGGTCATGATCCCAGGGTCCTGGGATCACCCTGCATTGGGCTTTCTGCTCAGTGGGGAGCCTGCTTCTCCCTCTGCCTCTCCCCACACTGGTGTTCTCTGTCAAATATATTTTTAAAACTTTGAAAAAATTAAAAAAGTATAAATAAATAAATAAATAAATAAATAAATGTGTTCTAATAATAATTTTTAAAATATTGTGTGACATTTTTATGGATTATATTTTTAAGTGAATTCAAATATCACTGTGAAGTATTTTTCCTTCTTTTATATTAAAGAAAAGTCCATAAGTAACATAAGGAGCTGACTAGAAAGTGGGCCAGAAGTACATGTATAAATCCATTCTTCTATTTTTCAAGTTCATCTACCCAACAAAACATACAGTTGTTCCAGAATGGATGTACCATTCTTACCCCACTAATCCTACATTAAACATAAAGTTCTTGAGCTTAAATTTAGACTATCGCAGTAGAATCGGGCACTCAAATTATTTATTCAGGGGTTAATACAGTAGTGCTGTATTTCATGGTAAAAACAGAAGAAAATCTTAAAGTGTAGCCCTTGAGCTTCATGCTTGTTTTGAGATGCCATGAAAGTATTTCTACTTACTCTATTGACAATTAACTTTATTCAATACCCAGATAAGCATGAATTTTCCCAGGTTAGAGTACAGGTTATCTGAACCTATTTTCACTGGTCCAAGCACAACTGAAGATATAATTTCTATTGTGTGTCATCTAAAAATTCAGTGCTACTTTTTAATGGTAGATTTTCAGCATTTTCCTATACACATACTAATAACAAATTTCTTTGTTCATGGTCTATTATTCTTAGTGATCATTTGTATTTCAAAAAATACAACAGAGATGTAAAGATAGTGAGTTTCAGAAATCAAAATTAAAACTTTATTTTGGTAAAACTAGTTTATGTGTCACTAGTTATAATAGAATGTCTATGGACCAAGGATAATTTCAAAATTTTGCCTAAATGGTCAGAGGTTTAAATAAAGTAGAAACTTCTGCAGCTTATTTATGTAAATTTGTTCTTAGTTTCCATGAAGAAGAAAAAAACTAGTTCAATTCATTTAATCTAAACTCTTCATGATTCATGAGCAACTGAACAAATTTATGCATAAAGAGAAAAGCCACATTTGGATGGCTTTGAATTAGAAGAATTAATCAATAATTTAAAATGTAAACTAAATACATATAACAAGATACAAAAAGGCATATTTCTCCACCCACCAATAATTACATTTGAAAATATTATGCTGATACAGCTTTTACAAAATGTCTTAACATTTTAGGAGTACATAAAAATTTGCTGACATGATCAAATTAAAATTTGCTAATTTTTTTTTAAATTTTATTTATTTATTTGTCAGAGAGAGAGAGAACACAAGCAGGCAGAGACAGAGGGTGAAGCAGGCTCCCTGCTGAGCAAGGAGCCCGATATGGGACTCAATCCCAGGACCCTGGGATCATGACCTGAGCCAAAGGCAGCTGCTTAACCAACTGAGCCACTCAGGCGTCCCGAAAATTTGCTAATTTTTGTATTAATTATCCACCCAAAGTCTTTTCATTTTTGTCACACATATGCATTTAAACATAAAAATTAATTAAAAAAAGAGAGTATAGAGATGCACTTTATACTAAATGCAGCCCCAAAACTAATAAATTTTTGTCTCTCCCCAAAATCAATAAAATTATTTATCTCCTTATAACAAAATGTGTAGTCAGAGGAAATTACTTTCACTTTATCAGAGTTAAATAATAGGTTAAATCAAATACTGTGATCCAAGAATTTTATTGCTTTGGGTTGGTAGTTTCTTCTTAATTTTTTAAATGGGATGATGCATGAAAATGTCTTGCTAGAGTGCTTCAAGCACAAATATCTTAACAAAAGCTGTTCTTAACAGGGATGCATTGTTCCTAAACAGAAATAGATATATAATAAGTAATAATAATAAGTATAATAAGTAAGTGCATTGTTCAAATAATTAAAAATATAATAGCAAACATGGAAAGAGTACTTCCTTCAGCAGGTAGTATACCAAGTGCCTAACTCTAATTAACTCATTTCAGTCTTTCATTTATATTGTAATACTACAAATAATACCAAAGTTAATATTTTTATCTATATTTTAAAGATGAGAAAATGGGGACATAGAAGGATCACACCACTAGCAACTGACAGAATTCAAACCTAGGCAATTTACCTCTAATGACTATGTTCCACTATAATGTACAGTATTTATATACATTTTACTAGGTTCTCAAATAATGTGATGAATTATGTTATCAAGAGATAAATTTCTATTAATAGTGCACAATTTCTTCCTATTTCTCCTAGGATTAATATCAGAGGAGCCCATTTCACAGTTGAATTTCCTGGGGAAAGTGGAGAGATGGGGGGCAGGGAAATATTAATTAATTTTTGATTCATTGTGATTAAATGATAAATACATCAAATTCTGTATGCTGAGAGGTGGAGGAACAAGGCAAAGATGGAAGTAATTAAACCTTGTTCACTGGCAGGTGAAATGGCTCCTTTCTCTCTATCTTATATCAAATAATTAAGTTTTACATACATAAAATTGTAAGACTAAAATTCATGGAGAAAGACCAGGAGGGAGGAAAAATTTATAAAAATGTAATAGGATATCCATGATCTTTTATTCCAATATATATTGAATAGTGTCTTTCTCAATAAAGAAATGTGTCTTGATGTTTGACACATAAGGCAATTCCCTAGGTTCAAAATCAATCATCTTTTTTTCTAAGAATCCGATAAAGACAAAAATGTTTAATTATAATTGCAAGAAATCCTCTATGGATTTTTGCAATGAATTAATCATGATCTGCTTTGAAGCAGAACATAGGAGCAAATGAACATCATCATGAATAGCAAGAAATATCCCAAATCTTTTCATTTTCGACCATTATAAAATGTTTTTAATTATAAATCTTCTATTTTAATATATGCATTTCAGAATGTCAATACTTAATTATATTCTCTCCTCTAAAAAGCTGTAAAATTGATGTGTATAAACATCTTTTAAGAAAAATCAATGGCTCTAATGTCAAGGGAATGAAATTTCAACACATGAGACCTTTTATCTTTCCAATAGAATTGGCCCTAATGATATCTACTTAACAACACAAAAATTCTTTGATTAATGAAAAATATTTGCAAAGCCAGAAAATCTTCCATTAAATAGAATAAAAATATTAAAATCAGACTGAAAATTAGAGACCTAAAAATAAAGCTAGATTGGAAATTATACTAACTTCATTTATGCAGGGTCTAAAGTTTTGATATTTCTAGGGAATGAGTACTGTTAATCTTACTACAGTTTCTTTTTGCTATATCTATGTTTTCTCTGTATGTTGAAGCCAACTTTGGGTTTGTGTATCTTCCTTCCTTCCTTCCTTCCTTCCTTCCTTCCTTCCTTCCTTCCTTCCTTCCTTCCTTCCTCCCTCCCTCCCTCCCTCCCTCCCTCCCTCCCTCCCTTCCTTCTTTCCTTCTTCTGTATCTATCTACCCATATATCCGTCCACAAGGCTCAATTTTATGTCAACTTGTCTGAATAATATTCAGTTAAATATTATGCTGGGTGTTTCTGTAAGAGTGTTTTTGAATGAGTTCAATACTTAAATAAACAAATTGACTTATGAGTAAATGCCCGAGGGAAACAGACTGCCCTTCCCAACGTGTATGGGCCTCATACAACCAATTAAAGACTTGAACAGAAGTCTGATCCCCCAGTGAGTAAAGGGAATTTTTCCTGCATGACTCCCTTCCAAGGAGTCTTAGATTTTCTTCCTGCATTTAGACTTAATCTGAAACATTAGCTCTTCTTGGATCTCAAGCTTGAGGGCCTTTGCACTGGAACTACACCATCAGCTCTTCTGGTTCTCTAACTTATGGACTGTATCGATCTTGGGGCTTGTTAGCCTCCATTTTTACATGAGATAATCCTTATTATATATTTTGTGTTCATATATATATATATATATGTATGTATGTATAATCCACTTCTATGGTATTAGGACAGTGTTTTGCACACGATAAATCTCAAAAAATGGTGTTTTCATTGATCAGTTATTCCTATCTTATTAAGCATATGCAGTTATTTTGTGTAAGTCCACAAAATCATAATAAAAAGTGTTCCATGGGATGCCTGGGTAGCTCAGTTGGTTAACCGCTTGCTTTCAGCTCAGGTCATGATCAGAGTTTCGGCGTCAGGCTCTCTGCTCAGTGGCTAGTCTGCCTTTCCCTTTCTCTCTGCCTCTCCTCCTGGCTTGTACTCTCTCCCACCCTCCTTTCTCTCTCTCTTAAATAAACAAAATCTTTTTAAAAAAGTGTCCTGTTAGACATGCCATCCAGTGAGTTGTCAGATAACCTATTATATTTACTTTTTTTGCTTCTGACTCTCTATTATAATTGTATCAGAATTTCATTTTAAATCTTATTACGAAATCTCAACCTCTAAAAAATGATTTAACATATACATAAGTGGCAATATATGACAAGCATACCAATGTATTGGGGAAGGAAGTGCTACATTTTTCTTTTATATTCAAAACCCCCATATGATTTGAGAAATAGACATCCCAATTCCTCCTTAGAGAAGTCATATTTCTTGGACGTCTCTAAACTCTTCTTTCCAATTGCACTAACAAGAATCAAGAGGTTAGTCTCTCTAAATAGCGATGTATCCCTAACGTTAAAAATACATCGCCTGGGGACACCTGGGTGGTTCAGTTGGTTAAGTGTCTGCCTTCAGCTCAGATCATGATCTCCGGGTCCTGGGATTGAGCCCCACATGGGGCTCCCTGCCCAGTGGAGAGCCTGCTTCTCCCTCTCCCTCTGCTGCTCCCCCTGCTTGTGCGCTCTCTCTCTCTGTCAAATAAAAAAAATAAAATCTTTAAAGAAAAAATACTTTGTCTGAAGCTGTAATGGATCATTGCTGTTGGCTCCTGTACCAAAGACCTACATCTAGATAATCCTTAAGAAGACCAACTGGTGTTCATTGGTTCAGACTGCAAGGCTCTCAAATGTCTTATCCTTCCCAAAGAGCCCATCTGATAGTATAATAATCAGTGAACAGAGATTGATCTAACTTTAAATTAGCAACATATCATGATACGTTTGATCTTATTTTATTTTTTGGCTTTGGTTTGTGTTTGATTATCACAATTCAGAGACAAGCACAGCCAATTTAACCAGTCTGTACAATATATATGTTAAAGAATTATTCTTTATTAAAAAAAAAAGATAATGTATTTAGAAAATTGTTATATCTTACTATAGTTTCCTTTGTCTTTTTGTAAGAAAAGTCATGTTACATATAAAGACTATTTCATAGTCTCCTGGACATAGCACTGTGTTTTTGAAGGTGCTGATGGGCCATAAAGACAGTGTTCCATATTTCAAATTTACCTTCTCATCTCTTGGAGACCTGAGGGGATACACTTTACTAAATTCAAATGTCAGAGTTCTATTCTGCATCCCAGCATGATGGCTCAGCAATACACAATTACACACTTAAGCAGAAATATCTGCCTGGCCAGATTAATGGTCAGATTAATGGTATCTGTTTATTTTAAATAAATCTGTCTTGAGGCAATGTCCCAAGTTGTTTGCCTAGTTAATACACAAGACTCCCTGGAGGGCCCTAGGATAAGCATAACAGAAATAAAGGATTTTTAAAAAGTAATTATCTCTAGTCAATAATAATTAGTCAATGAGAAGATTGATTGGACAAAGGAAAAAATCACGTCTTGATCTTTTTTGAAGCCTGAAAACAGTAAACAATTAGATTACCTTCTACTTGTTTTCAACTCATAAGCTTTTGGGATGTTTACCAATGTTCTCAAATATGGTGCTCTGATAAATGATAAAATATTTCCTAGTAACTCATTTCAAGAAGACAATAGGAAGGAGATCCACTGACCCTTATTTAGCTCTTCCACACCTATGTGAATACATGTTTAGGAATACTACACCAAATTCACCTCTGTAATGTCCCAATCCATTCAGAAATGTAATTTCAGCAGGTTTGGAAAAGTGACCGATTGGTTCTGAAATGATAAATATAATAATCGTCTTTGGTTCTCTTCTTATTTTCCTTCTCTGTAGGCTTGACACGATTGAACATCTTCACCTGTAAATTTTTTGCCTGTTGAGTTTTTTGGATATTCTGGGAATTCTTCATCTCAGGTGTTTTTTTGCTTTGTTTTGTTCTGTTTTTTGTTTTTGTTTTTTTTTTTTTTTAAAGTAGGAGGAGGAAAAGAGGAAGTAGAGAAGGAGGAGGACAAGAGAGGGATGGGAGAGAAAAGAAAAAGGGAGTATTAGAGAGAGAAAAGTGACTAAAACAGATTGATCTCCTTTTATATGCTACGTAGTTTACATATATAATCCTATTTCATCATCACTGTCAGCTCTATGCTGTTAAAAGTTTATTGGTTTGCAAGAGCTACCATAACATAGTACTATAGACTAGGTGGCTTAAACAACAGATCTTTATTTCCTCACAGTTCTGGAGACTAAGAAGTCTAAGACCAAGGTGCTGGCAGGGTTAGTTTCTTCTAAGGGCTCCCTCTTTGCTTCATATGTGGCTATCTTCTTCCTATGTCTTCACTTGGTCTTCTGTGTCTGTTTTTGTCTTAACCTCTTCTTACAAGGGCATGAGTCATATTGGATTATGGCCTAACTCATATAAGCTAATTTTACCTAACTTACCTCTTTGAAGCCCTATTTTCAAAAGTCCCAATTTTACTTTAATTACCTCTTGAAATGCCCTATCTCCAAATACAGTCACATTTTGAGGTACTGGGGGTTAGGATTTTAAGACATGAATTTTGGAGGGGATAATTCAGATAGTAACAGGAGTGTTATATAGGAGGCAACTGAGGCTCAGTGAGTTTAAGGGTGAGTCATTCTTATGACATGAAGAGGTCATTTCAGAAATTTTCTCACTATGAAATCAATACCACTGCTTACCATATTCTGCTTCCCATGTGCATCTTACTCTTGTTTTGGTCATTAACTTCTGACCAAATGACTGACTGACTTTGAGAAAGTTCTTAAACATTTTTTTTTTTTGCTTCTGTTTATTGTGCAAAATAAGAAAGCCAAGTTATACGGTATTTATAGAATCTTGCAACTTTAACATTTATTGATAAAACAGCAGTTGGTTTTTTTGCCTTAAGTCCCGATTTCCCAATAATATTGTAGAATCCTTTTGGGATGAAATCAAATGTCACATTTTCACTCCACCAATAATCATAACAGTACTGAGTTTATGATTAATTATTCAAATTAGAGCTTTTTAGTTCTCTATTACAAAAGGGAAATGAACGGTTTTCACTTTAAAATATATATTGTATTCTGATTTTGTAATAGCATCTAATGATTTCAGTCTACATTAGCAACAGGGCAGAAGCTACAAAGGTAGAAAATTAGGAAAAATTATTGTGAACTGAAGAATTGTCATGTGATTACAATCATTGTTTTCAATTCTTCATTGGCTATGATCTACAACTCCTTTTTTCCTTTTTTAAAAATGATTCCACACATTAATAAATGGATAATATACAACAAGCATGACACAGAGGGCCCCACAACTGATTTATTAAAGACATTCAACTTTCAGGTTATGGAATATAATTATCCCAGTTAGCATAAGCCCTATTTAAATTTCACTGTCATGTCATCTGTGATTTCTTGAAGTTGGAAAAATTGTATAGTTGTAATGTATATATATATATGTTTTACCTGTGTAAGTGTTAGCTTCTTCAATTTCATTTATTTTAAAATAATAAACCACACATTTCCTTGAAGACATTTCATTTTAAGCTTTCCTTAGGTTAACATAATTAATATATATTCAAATATTTTCCACCTTCAAATTTTACACTTAGAATTTATGATACTAAATATAATATCATATCAGTGACTTGTTATATGGTTTTATGTGGTCCATTTCCTAACCAGTAAAAAACTTAAGTTTTCATTATCTCTGTGGTGGAAAATGCAAATGTATTTAGGAACAAAAATGTGTTAGAATTTTTCCTTTTAACTTAAAAAAAAAAATACGTGCTATGGTCTGAATGTGTTCCTCCAAAATTCATATGTTGAAATCCTAATCCCCTGGGTGTAGGAGGTGGGGACTTTGTGTGTGTGTGGAGGGGGTGCTTCAGCTATGAGGGTAAACCCTCACGAATAGGATTATGCTCTTATAAAAGAAGCTCCAGAAAGATCTCTCATGTCTTCCACCATGTGAGAACATAGGGAAAAGTTTCCAGCTCTGCACTAAAAAGAGGATCCTCACCAGAAGGTGACCACATACATGTCAGTTCTTGGACCTTCCAGCTTTCAGAACCATAAAGAGTACATTTCTGCCATTCATAAACTACCCTGTCTGCGATATTTTGTTATAGTAACCCAAACACTAACCACAGCCCTCTTACCATCAATAAACTCTTCAAATCCATTATATGAGCTTCAATAACAATTTTGTATTATTATGCCTATAATAATGTTGAATAGAAATAACCTTTTGTCAACACTAAGCTAGATACATACAGTTATTTATCTTCATAAGTATAAGGCTTTTTAAGACTGACTGCATGACCATTTTATGATTCTGTAAAAGAATATGTTATTCTTAACCTTGACCTATAGTGTAAAGATCTTTTATATGGCAAAGGTGCAATTCCTTTTTATGGAACTCCTAAATGATATATCTCTAGAAGCTGTCATTCACCCTTATAAGCAAAATAAGTGTAAAGTTCACTATATTATGTGGTTATGGGGACACATAATTTCACTTATCTACTAAAATTCATGTTCTTTTTATAAAGGTGAATATCATTTTTTCCTAAGGCAATAGTGTCTAATATTTAGATCACTTTTCATCGCTTAAAGTGTATTCTATGCAAAATACATGATTATTTCATAGATATTTCATAGTTTAAGAAAGAATAAATATATTAAAACATACTTGAGAACAGATATTTTGCTATGTTGATTTTAGAATATATTTATAAATTTCAAAATATTGGCCTCTAATTTTCACATGTACACTCATACTAAAATGAACATTAATCATTGCCAATAATTTTTCTTACCTAAAATATAATTTTTGTTTTAGCCTGATTCTTAAGATTTTAAAGTATGAGAATTATATTTCTTTGCCCAGATGACATATTTGCATATAAAACTACTTTGTATGACAATCACGAAATCTAAAATTCTGAACTTCAAAATTATCTCCATTTTCTCTTGCTATTTATTCTGCTTGACCTATAATTTGATTTTCTAAATGCTTCACATAACACAATATCTAAGCATCTCAGACATAACAAATCTCTCATACAATAGGAATATTTTAATAACATCAATATGATAGTGCTTGATACTGAGTACTTACTTTTTAAATTACTTATAGATGGTATTTTCTACCACGATCTGTTTTCTCTTTTATTGTTATTGTTATACTTGTTGTTTGTTGTTTGCTTTGAAAAGTATCTTAAAATTCTTCCTTATACTAGATTAAAATGATTCTCATTACTTCTATACATATTTTATTTTTTTTAAAGATTTTATTTATTTATTTGACATAGAGAGATAGTGAGAAGCAACACAAGCAGAGGGAGTGGGAGAGGGAGAAGCAGGCCTCCCATGGAACAGAGAGTGTGATGCAGGGCTACATACCAGGATGCTGGCATCATGACCTGAGCAGAAGGCAGATGCTTAACGAGGGAGCCACCCAGGTGCCCCCTTTCTATATTTTTTTTTCCTTTCTTTACTTTAAATAAAGAGCAAATATAATTATCTTCCAAGTATCTCCAAATAGTTGTTACTAAATTGAGAAATATTTATTCTAGAGAATAATCATTTCTAGTTATTCATTCCCTCACTCTTCCCAAAATATGTTAGAATACCTTTTGTCAATAGCAGTCTGGGATACTGTTTTACCCCTTACAATATATTGCTTAGAAATGGCAGTACTCTCAGAAATGTATGAGAATAAGGAACAACCTTTCTTCTTCAAAGGTAATTTGAAGTACTAGCAGGCATTAAAACTTCTTTTAAAAGTAGCACCAGTTTCTGGGTTTAAATTTGTTTATTTTTAATTAAAACTGCTCTGTGTATTTGGTTTGTTAGTTGATTACTTGTGCACTCTGTTGAGAACTTGAAGAGTTTATTTCTGGGGAACTGAATATGAAACTTTATTTATATCCCTCTTGAATTTTATATCTTGTAACCAATTTATCTTTCTAGCTTGTAAAAATTCTTTCAAAAACCTATAATTGTAATGTATTATCTCTTTGAGTTTCATGCCACCATGACAATAATTAGGAATATTAATAAATACTTTGGCTCTCTTTTCTTCCAGGCTCATGATAGGATTATTCTCCCTGCATCTGGAAGTTAAGTGCGTTCTTGGGATTTGCTTTGTCCTGTAAAAGTAGCCAACATGTCCAATGTGGGTTTTCAAGGCAGCTTTGTTCAGAGACCTAGGCTGATGGTGGTTTATCTTGACACATGCTACTGTCATCTCCTGGTGGGGAAAGTATGAGAGAAACCTCCTGTATTCTTAGACTCTTAGCAATAATATGTTGCCCAGAAATGATACAAGTAATTTACATATTTCATTGGCCAAAGGAAATTGTACAGCTACATCTAATTTCAAATTGGCGGGATATTTCAATTATCTGTTGGCAATTCAGTGTAATGACCAAATTCTTTTGAAACCTCGTCTATATAACAGTAGAGAAGCTTTGAACTATATTTTCCTAGAATCCTCCTTTAGAAAGCAGGAGAGAAGCAGAGGTCATTATTCCCTAGAAGTGATTACAAGCACACAACGAGCAGATGTGAGATTCACAGCTGCTTTTTGGTAAGAATTGAGTACAGCCACTACACTGCTGCCAACTGACATAGAGGTGGGAGAGTTCCTAGAAATTCCTTTTAAAAAGTTGTAATTTCCACTTAGTTTTTGACAAACACTTTCTTCAGTATATTATTCCAGGGGTTCGGCTCTGTTTCCCTAACCTTAGGGTGGCAACTTCTCTGCCTTTTCATAAAAACTTCCCTGTGTCTGGCTTGCTTATTACTTCCACATTTAAAATAAACCTCATTGAAGCAGTCATCAAAAA
>JAQQSY010004971.1:0-11969 GCA_028646535.1 Procyon lotor | reverse complement strand
CCCCCGCCCCACCCCAGGGCCTGCCTCGCTGCCCTTCCGGCCTGCTCCACACAATGGGGTCATTCAGCCCCACTGCCCGCGGGCTCTGCAGCGCCTGGCTTCCCCTGCCAGAAGCCCCCGCCCCCTTCCCCCTGCCCCCCGGGCCTGCGACAGGCCTCCCTGTCCTGCCGGCCCAGTCCCCTGCCTGGTCAGTGACCAAACCACGGTGGTGCTGGGGCTGGGCCGGAGACCTTCCCCTCCTGAAGGGACAGCCGCTCTGCCAGCCTGACGCTTGGCTGTCGCTGTGGCCCTCAGTACCGCAAACAGAATCGGTGGCATCCACCGTCTTTGTTTAGCCTGTTCCCCAAATGCACAATTATCTTTCTTCTGCAAGGCGCATTCTTGGTGTCCGGCCATGCCTCTGGGCCAGAACCCCAGACCACCCCCTGCATTCCTGGCCTGTGAGTCCACCGCACCACAGCCCGCGGCCCTGGGCCCGATGTGTGCCGAGCTGCCCACTGCACCCACCTGGATCTGGACAGGAGGAGCAGGCAGGCGGGGACAGAAGCTGTGGGGCCCAGGGGGTTGCCCAGTCCACCCCCAGTCGGAGACTCCCAGTCTTGACCCTTCCTGCCCGTGGCAGAACCCGGCCCTGGGGTGACCGCCCGGAGGAGGCCCCCTCGGCTCTGAGCTCTGCTGCAACCAGTGGTCCAGGGGCTCTGACATTAAGCCAGGGGGTAAAAACGCAACCCCCGTTGGTCTGCCACAGCCGGTGGGTCGGGACCAGCTGTGTGGCCCGGGCAGGGGGCACACCCCGAGACGTGGCTTCTTCTCTCATCAAACGAGGGGGACGACGACGCATGTCTCTTTGGCCGGTTGTGCGAGGGTCAGACCTGGGTCCCCGGCGAGTGCCCAGCCTGACAGCAGCTCCTGCAGAAATCCCCTCAGCACCGAGGAAGCTCCGCTGGCCGAGGGGTCTGTCCCCCCTGGGTGGGGAGGGCTGCCCTGCTTAACGCCCCTGCTCGCGGGAGCTTGCAGCCCCAGGCCTGCACCCCGGGCCCCCATGCAGACCTCGTCCTCCTTCCAGAGCACCCACTCCATCACTAGACTTTCCGTCCAGAGCCTCCCTGGGAGCCAGAGAGGGGACGGCACAGACTCGGCGTGCCCGAGCCCTGGCACCCCCGAGGTGCACTGCGACGTCCATGTCTGTCTCCCAGGGAGGGGTACACCTCATTTCTCTTCCTTTTATTCTGTGGTTTTCTAAACTTTGCTATTTTTCTCTCACAGCGTGTTCTCATGTGCGGTTTGAGATGTGTGCTATTTAAACGCTCAGCACCTCCCTGTGCCCTCTCTCTGGCCAGCCTGCCCCGGCCACTGCCCCCAACACTCAGGCCGTGCCCCCATACCTCTGCGCGGGCTGCCCGCCCTCCCGCCTTCTGTCTCGGTGTCTGACACGGCCCCCTCTGTCCAGGGGCTCCCCCCACACTGATGAGCCCCCCCGGAGCATCCTCGTTCTCTTTGGGGCTCCCTGGGGGCAACAGGTACCAGCAAAGGAAGAACGCCAGGCTGAGTGAGAAATTTCAGGCCGGCGCTCAGGCGTCCCCTCCTTTCTGACTTGGACGTCCTTCCTCACCCCGGTCGGGCCCTGAGTCTTCGGAGCCCTGCCCACAGGAAGGGCCCTGAGGAAAAGCCCCAGGAGGAGCTACGAAGAGCAGAGTGAGAGAAGGCCAGGGGCTGGAAGAAGCAAGCACTCAGGGAGGTGACCAGGCGGCCCCTGAGCCCCTGTAGGCTCTCTGAGCTGTAGACGCTGGGCCAGAGGTCAGCCCCATCTAATTTGCCAGGTCCCCCCAAAAGGGCCTCGTGTCCTGTGCCTGGTCCCCCGGCCTCAGACGTCACTGCTCAGATGAGAGAGTAGGAGGTTACGCCTACTGGAGGTCTAGGGGTCATCGCGTCTCCTGTGCCCCCCCAACCTGGACCTTCCGCGTCGGCCCCACCTGGACCAGGGAACACCCCGTGATCCGCAGCCAGCACGCGCAAAGGCCCCTCTGGAGGGTGGGGGGCAGTCGCCAGTGTCCAGCTGCCAAGAAAAACAAGAAGACAGCAGAGCTCACTTCCACGGCTCTCCCCCCGCCCCCCACCCCAGGGCTGGGCGCACATGAGATGGGACACCGTGCATCTGAGCACCGGGCTGCTCACCCACAACTCACCAGCCGCTCCCCCAACGAATGCCCTCCAAGCCCCTCATTTCGCTTTCAACCTCTTCTGCTCGCTGGAGGCAGAAGGCCGGCTCCTGGGAGCCCAGGCCCTGGAAGAGCACCCCTCCCGCTGGACTGGAGGAGGGGCGGGCCACAGGCTCCCCCGACCCTTCCTCCCGCCCTCGCTCGCCAGCTCTCACCTCGCGGTGTGCGGTTCTGTGAGCTCATAACCTGAAGACGCTAATGGCTCACATATGTGCAGTCCGCACGCGTCCTGCCTTTTCTCTTGGACTCCACATCAAATGCTAATCTAGGTGGGTATTTGGTTGCTGGGAGCTGGGGAGAGACAGCTGTCCCCTCTCACACCTGGTGGGGGCAGGGGGCAGGGGTCACGGGGCTTTCCTCACAGACGGTTCCTTTGCGTGGCCTCAGAGAGGTCCGCTGCCCTGAGGACAGCCTGGAGGAAGGCGTGGGACCTTCCCCTGTTTTCTTTCGCAAAGGCTGCCCTCCTAGACCCCCAGAAACCAGCCCTCCTGGGACAGCCAGAGGGCAGACAGGAGAGACTGCCTGGGACCCAAGTGACCAGTGCTAATCCCAGGTCCCACCCCCAGAAAGCAGGGAGACTGAGGCACAGATGGGCGGTGCTTCCTGGGCCGTGAACAGCAGCAAGGGCAGGGCCTCCCCTCCCCAGGTACCAACCTCCCTCTGGCGTGGACACTGCTGGCTGCACTTGGGGTGGCCAGGGTGGGTGAAGGAGCTCCTGGGGGGGCACAGGCCTGAGGAGACCCTGAGCCCCACTGGAGGCAGCCAGTCTGGGCTCCCTCCATGGCCTGAGGAAGGAGCAGCCACAGATGTGCCCAGTAGGACCCGTGGAGCCTGGGTCCTACCCTGGACTTGGCATCTGTACATGGCCCCCAAGCCCACGAGAGACCCCTGCCTAGGCTGCAGGGACAGCACGTGCCTGGGCTCCCCTGAAGCTGGACGCGTGGCCATGTTGGAAAGGGGACCACACAGTTCTCAGGGAGCCACAGGTGCGGGACCTTGCAGGCCACCCAGCAGCCCGGACACTCCCTGGTGGGCCTCCCGGGCTCCTTGGTACTCCCATGGCACGTCAGTGACCTAAGGGACAGTCCCCCAGCAGGGACAGTCCTCTGGTGTCACGGCCCCAGCCCATCCCCAACACTGCCCACAGTGTCACAGACTGAGGCCACACCACATGCTGGTCATGTCAGGCCACCTGCTTGGGGGCTTCGGCTGGCATTGTCCAAGGGAGGCCCGTCACACCACTGACCACTGCCGCTCGCCCTGAAAGTCCTCATCTTTCAGTCTGGCTGCTCTGGCTGGGTGGGCACCTGCTGCTGGAGCGCCTCCCGTGGGCCAGGCCCAGAGACTGAATCGGAACGGCCCATCACACGGGAAAGCCTTTGCAGAAACCAGCCCGCAGAGGGGACACGCGGCTACAAACAACGTTGGAGCAGGAAAACGGCACACCCCACTGAGGTCTGCATACTTGTGGCCGTGGTGTCTGCAGGGGAAACACTGGGCGGGGGAAGGATGCCCACCCCACACCTCTCCCCTCCCCATGTGGGTTTCTCCAGTTCTTTGTTATCCACACGAAGGTGTAAGTGCCTAGTGAAAGTTTAAACCACAGACGGTTCTCAGGCCTCCCGAGGGCCTGGGGTCACCCAAGCCAGTAGGCCTCTCCTACCGCGGGGGGCGGGGTCACCCAGGCCAGGGGGCCTTTCCTACCGTGGGGGGCGGGGTCACCCAGGCCAGGGGGCCTCTCCTACCGTGGGGGGGCGGGGTCACCCAGGCCAGGGGCCTTTCCTACCGAGGGGGGCGGGGTCACCCGGGCCAGGGGGCCTCTCCTACCGTGGGGGGCGGGGTCACCCAGGCCAGGGTGCCTCTCCTACCGCAGGGGGCAGGGTCGGGAGACCTCTAAGTGTGAGGCTGGTGGGCAAGCCGCTCTGGGAGCTGTCCTGAGGCCAGTGTGGCCTCCTCCGCCCTCCCCTTGGCCTGCATGAACTAGCCCCCCACTTGGCCGGCATGAACTAGCCCCCCCTTGGCCGGCATGAACTAGCCCACCCTGACCAGAGTGGGTCCAGACCACCCTCACCCCACCAAGGCTGCACCACGATGGACCTACCCCTTTGACCTGGGCCTCACAGGATCACACTGCTGGGCACTGGAGGACATGGGCACACTGATCGCGTGGGGAACCAGCCAAGGAGGCAGGGTAGGGGAAAGAGAGAGAGCAGCAGGCCCCCAAGGGAAGGCCACAGGGTCCTGGGATGAAGCTTGGTGGGACCCCAGCCAGACCTCATCTCCCTCTAGCCATCCCCTCTTCCTGAGCTCCTGGGCCTAGATCAGGCCACAGGGAGGATTTTTGTCAGGGGGCTTCACCTCTGACAGGCACCGCAAGACGGTAATCCTCGGCCCCCAACACCCCCCAATGGAGACCCCTCCAAGGGCCAGGCACCGACCAGCAGCCCCAGGACCCTCGCCCAGCAGCAAGCCAAAGGAGCAGGACTGAGCACTGTGACCCACTGGTTTGGAGGGCCAGACAAGACCCTCAGAGAGCTGGGACCCTCCGAGAGCCAGGGCTACCCGGGGCCACCACACACCCTACAGGGCCTGAGACACGACAGAGGAGGCCGGCCCAGGATCAGGGGAAGCAGAAGCAGGGTGGGCTTGCACTGAGCAGCAGTTGGGGCCAAACGGGGCCGGGGGGGGTGGGGGGCGGGCAGTCCTGGAAGTGGGAAGTCCCCAACCCAACCCCTGTGGGCAGAGCCTCGCAGACAAGGAGCCCTGGAGGCAGTGACAAGTGGCAGTGCCTGCATGGCCTCTGGAGCCATGAGTGGTGGGACAGAGGGTGCTGGCCTGGGACCGTGAGTCCCTGAGGTTGGATTGGTTGAGATGATGCTGGTGGATGGAGGGGCGGGTGCTGTCCAAACACCCTCCCCCCTTCATGAGCTTCTTCTCAGGGGGTCCTCCAAGCCCCCTGCCCACCCCAGATTCAACAGCCCTTGCCAGTCTTCCTGCCCTGACCTCCCTCCGACCCCAGTCTCTGTCCTGGGGACCGTGGGGACCTCAGGGCAGAGGAGCCACTCAGCTCATAGGTGGACACGCTGACCCATGGCCGAATACCAGGTCTCTTGCCTATTTTTATATCATCCGTATTCTCATTTCCCTCTGTTTTCAATAGAGCTCCTTTTTTGACATTTTAGTCCACTTGGCAGAGCTAAAAGGGAAAGCAAGGGGCCTTTGCTCTTTCTGAGCTACAGCTGGGTTCTGTGCCAGGGTTGGGAGGGGTTGGGGGCCACGAGGACCCCTCTCTCCCACTGCCCGCAGCCCTTGGTGCACGGGAGCATGGAGCCTGGAGGCCCCTGGGGCGTGGGGTGCAGGGGACGACGCTGGACATGCTCAGAATCCCAGAGAGGTGCAGGCTCCGTGGTGCCCACCGCTCTTCTGGCACAGAGACCCCACTTCTCTGCCTCCCCCTCCCTCCCCTCACTTGTAGAGCCCTCATGGTGTTTTGTGTTTTGTTTTTTTAAAGCGTTTTTTCTTCCTGCCCCTGATCGAATTGATGACTAGAAGTATGTGGCTTGGTAAGCAAAATGCTTCTGAAGACGGAATTCCAAAGCCCCCAGCATTCGTGACCTCACCGCAGGGCTATGCACCAAACCCCGGGGCAGCGCACAATGGCCAGTGTTGACACTGAATTCTCAACGCCCCCCCCCCCACTCCCGTGGCTCCCGCAAGGGGGGCTGCAGTCCCTGAACAAACCGGTTTCCTCCTCCTACAGCTCCTCACAGCCCTGTGTTGTTCCATGTCTGTCCCTGACCCCAGACCGGATCCGCCCCCCTCGCTCACCTGCGACTGAGCGGCTGGCCCCAACCCAGGTGGTCCTTCTGTGGGGAACAGGACGGAGCGTGTACTTTGTGCCAGGCCCCCTGCTGCCCCGGGAGCAGAGGCCCTGCCCTCCTCCCCCACACCCCACATCTGGGGTTGACATGGTCCCAGTGGGAAGGGGACGGTACCTGGGGGGGAGCGGTGGTCGTGGCTCTCCCCCCCCAGGAGGACTCCTGGCACCCCTTGGGCCTGCTTCCCTTGGCCTGTGCTCAGGGCTGACCCCATCAGTCACACTCCCCGTTCTCTTCTCTTCCTGGCACTTCGGAGTCTGCAAGCAGGCAGGGCCCCGGGGTGCCGCACACAGTAGGCCCTCACCCAGCGCATCCAAAGGGATGTCAGCTCAGAACCCAGGGTCTCAAAGTTCCCCTGGGCCCTCCCCAGTTGTGACCACACAAAGCAGCTGGAGAAGGGGCAACACGGCTGATCTCCCTGATTAACGTGGCTCCCAGCCATGTGATGCCTAGAGCCGCTGCCTGCGTGCAGAGGTGCCCCACATTTTACCCTGACGGCTTGGCCGGCCGGTTCCCACCACACAGGCCTGAACTGTACGCTTGAATCAATTAGTAAGATGGACGCTCGTGTCAGCTGCAGCCCTAATGAGGGGGTCCCAGCCCCCACCCGTGGGACACACTGGCCTTCTCCCCAGGCCCTCACCAGGGCCAGACTCGGCCTGGGTCTTCCCCAGGAGCATCTGGGAACCTGGCCCTCAGCCCCCGCTGGACACTCAGGCGCGGGGGGCCAGGCCCTCCCTGCAGCCAGCTTCCCTTCCAGAACCCAAGTGGCAGCGCCAGCAAAGGGCTACAGGGCGTGTGCAACCGGCTCTGCTTAGGGACGAGGACAAGGACACAGCACTCAGGAGGACGCTGGACGTGACCTGGCGGGAGTGAGGTCACAGGGACCCTAGGCTGGTGAGCCAGGACCCCTTTCCCTGGCCAAGTTCCTCAGCCTTGCCAGAACATGCACACCCACAGATATACACACAGACCCCACTCTTCAGTCTCTGTCTTGGGTGGGGGAGTGTTTACTCCCAAAGCACTGGCACAGGGGGGCACAGCTAGGGCCAGGCCTGTCCTGCAGAGACTCAGGTCTGGGGCCTCCCCCTACTCTGTCCAGGTGGAGGGCAGGGGCAGGGTCAGTGTGAGTGTGTGTGCATGTGTGAGCGTGTGTGCACCAGCACCTGTGTGTTTGCACGAGCACGCATGTGTGCAAGCATATGTGTGCGGGCACATGTATGTTTGAGAGTATGGGTGTGTGAAAGTGTGTGCACGCATGTGTGCGAGTACGTGTGCAAGCACAAGTGTGCGTGAGCAGTGTGCACATGCGCAAGCGACCACATGTATGTTGTGAGCATGAGCCAGTACATGTGCATGTGTGAGCGTGTGAGCACATGTACGTTCGAGCGTGTTCGTGTGTGCAAGCGTGTGTGTGTGCAAGCGTGTGTGTGTGTCTGTCTCCAGGATGCACCGTCTCTGCCTCCATTTTGCCGCCTTCCCAGGGCCCGAAGCATGAGTGACCCACGCCCTCTCAGCCACGGCCTTACCTTCGTGGCTGTGGGCACAACCGCGCCCACTACGTGCATCCTGACCTGCTGGAGTAAAGGCCTCTTCACAGCATGAGGAGACCCCCCACCCCCACCCCGAGGACGACAGGGAAGTTGCTCACATGTGGACAGCCAGGAGCCTAGACATCTCAAAGCCGGGCTCCAGTGAGTGGGAATACCAACCCGAGAGAAAGCCAACCTTAGCCTGGCCTGACGTCCTCTGACTTTCCTCCTAAAAACGCCTGGGGCTGCAAGCCGCTGGCTTCAGACGCGGATCCCGGCAATAATCTGACATATCTTCTCGGTACCTCATGTTCTGGGGTGAAAACCTGGGCTCCTGGGCCCAGGCAGCATGCTCACCCGGTGAGCCCGGCACCCCTGACCCTGAGGGCAGACCCACAGCGCATCGCAGCCCACAGCGCCCAGGCCCTGGGTTGAGGGACGGGCTCCGGGGAGGGCCTGGAGCGCCCACGTGCCGCACGTGGACCACTGTCCCCAGCGCACCCCCACCCCCACACGTGGCCCTTCATCCACCAAAGGCCTGTCTGCCCGGGTCGACCGTGGCCCCAACCACGGGTCTGAGAAACCAGGACCGTGGCACTGACATGTCCACCTCAAAAGCACAGGGAGCCCCAATAGCCTGGGCATGGCCCAAATGCAGGGCAGGGGAGCCACCCGAGGGAGACCTGCTATCCAGCCACAGGTGAAGGGGATGCAGAGAAGGGGGTGCGCAAATCCGGGGTGTGTCTTGCAGACCAGAGAGAGTAACAGGCAGGCCCGGGGGCCTCCAGCACATGCAGGAGCACCACACACGAGGGACCACCAGGAAGGTCTCGGGCCCTAGAGGGGGGGCCACAGGTGGGCTGGGTTGGTGACCTGGGAGTGCCTGAGGGCTCCGCCCGCATGTCCGGTGAAGAAGGTGACTTCAGACAGGTGAGCCCAGTGTGGGCTGGCGCAGCTCCAGGCAGGCGGGCACCGGACCCGCAAGCAGGCAGTCCCGGCAGGGGGGCAGCAGCTGAGCAAAGAGAAAGAAGGACCTGAGATGTGAGGAGGGGCGCAGAGAGACAGAGACAGAGGGAAAGACGGGGAGACGGGCGGAGTGGGGAAAGGGCCGAGGCCCCCAGAGATCAGTCCGAGAAACTACACCTGCCTCTCACTCTCCACCCACGTGTAGTCATGTTCTTGGCTCTGAGATTTGGATGAAAGCAAGGAACCTGCTTTCTAAGAATGCACGCAGACACACAACACAGCACCTCACAGCCAACTTTAGGGGTTCACGCACTCCCGGTGCCCATGGGGACCACAGGCGAGAAGGGACGTAGCTATGCCCACCCTCCCCCCGCCGGCTGCTGTAACAAACCACAAACTTATCATGGCTTAAAACAACCCAAGTGTATTATCACACGGCTCTGTAGGCTTCAGTCCCACAAGACTCACCTGGGCCCGAGGCCCAGCTGCGGGCAGGGCCGGTGCGCTCTGGAGGCCCCAGGAGAAAAGGGATTCCGCACAGCCAGCAGCTCGGGGTCGAGCCCTTCTCCAGCGCTTCCCCTGGCTCTCTCTCTTCCGCGCCCTCTCCCACTTGGAAGGACCCCTGGTGGCAGTGGGGCCAGCAGATGATCGAGAATAGCGTCCCCCTCTCACCAGCACCTTAACTCTATGACTCTGGTCCCACTGTGCTGTGTGAGGGGCCTCGCTGTCGGTTGCAGGGAGCAGGACAAGGACCTCTTTGGAGGCCAGGGTTCTACTGACCACCACGGCTAAAGACGTAATCCGTGGGCAGAAAGGACAGGAGCACATACACAGAAGTAGGGCCCATCCAACAAGGAATCCAAGGAACCAAATTGCCAACCCAAGACCCCATTCCTCAGTCCCATGGGCCAAACGACAGGAGAAAGCAAGAGAGATTTGCTGAAAACTTTGTGAATGTCACCTGGTGCTCTCTCCCTTCCCCTGGCCCCCTACCCCTCCCACCTGGGGCCACTGCAGGCACCTTTGCCCCCTCAGAGCCCTGCCTTCCCGAGGCCGTGCAGCAACGACCAGGGCTGCCCCACCCAGCCGGTTCTCCACCCCCTTGGCCCCGGCGGTCACCTCCCACCAGTGTGACTCTAGGCCGCCCACTCCGGAGGGCAGGGTCTCAGTGCCGGAGCTGGACGGGCAGCCCTGCAGAGCAGGTGACAGGGTGCCTCGGGCCGGCCAGCCTGCTGGGGGTGGTCTGCTGGGGACCCTCGCCAGGAGGCGAGGCAGGGGCCAGGCGAGGCATTTGGGGGGTCTCCAGAGGGTCCTCCAGGCTGCCCAGTGTCTCTGTCTTGGCTATGGTCGGTCCGGGGCAGGGGCACCCGCATACGGCCATCTGGAGCTTCCCCTGGGCCTCGCTGGGCCACCTGCGCAGGTGTGAGCTGTGGCTCAACCCCGACTGAGCATGTGACCCCCACAGCTCCTCCAGACAGGTACCCCCATGCCTGAAACGAGGCCCGGGACATGACGCCCCCAGCTGGAGGTCACAGGGTCAGCCTGACTCCCTAAGCAGCCAAGCCGGGGGGTGGAGGGGTGGCTCTCAAGCATCGGAGTGCCAGGGCCGGAGCCCTTGTGGAGCCCCAACCAGCAGACGAGAGGTCTGAGGCCACCACTGTGTGTCCCTTCTGGGATGGCAGAGGGAAGGAGGGACACTCAGGCACAGCACATAGTCTGTAAACGCAAAAGCGTGCTGCCCTCAGATACCGTGGTCCATACAGCAGCTCAGAAAGCATCTGTTTTACTTGATCTCGTATCATCAGATAGGCCCAGACCTGGGCTCCTGCCAACAGCACGTTCGAGAGAAGTGCTAAGAAAGGGTGTCCACTGTCACTGAGGCCAAGAGAGTAAGGATGTCCCTCGGAGCCTGCTAGGAACAAGAGGCACGCACGGGGCCATGCTGGGGTCCTGGCTGACCGGGGGGGTGGCAGTGTCCTGGGACATGTGGCTCCCTGGGGAAACGCACAAGGAGGAAGTGAAGGCTCCCTACAAGCCTAGCAATGGAAGGAAGAAGAAAGGAGCAGGCAGAGCCTTTGCTGTGCTGGGAGGCCTGGGCTTCTTCTTAGAGCACGGGCATGTGATGGCAGAGGGGACACTGGGAGGTGAAGCCTGGCAGGGGGAGGGCGGGCCTGGGTCACACCTCCCTTTCAACCTCTGGACAGAGCCAAAGAAGGGTGCCCACGGCTCCATCCCACACAGTGACCAGGACCGACCATAGCCAAGACAGAGACACTGGGCAGCCTGGAGGACCCTCTGGAGACCCCCCAAATGCCTCGCCTGGCCCCTCAGGGCTCCACTGTGCAGGACTTCCCCGGGGATGGGTGAGGGAGAGCAGCACTTCCGGTGTCAGGGCGGGCTGGGGCCTGTGGAGGCTTCAGATGTCCACAGGGGGCTCTGAGTAGCAGGAGGGCAGGGCTCTCAGAGATGGGGACCCTCCCAATGCCACCAAGCAGCCTTGGACCAGGGGCTGTACCACTTGCCAGCCAGCTCCCAAGCCATGGAAAGCGAGGGTCGAGGGTGATGGCCCAGGCACCCCTCTATAGGGCTGGACCCCCGGCACCAGACCCCACCCTCTCTCCCCACACCAGTGCCACCCCAGGGGGAGGGCACTCCCTCCCCCCGCCCCCGCCGCTGGCCCTGCTCTCCCTCCACACCCCCACCAAGACGACTTCTCCCCCAGGCCAGCTCTCACTGGCCACCACAGCGCCTCCTCGTGAAGGGCTCAAGCCTCACGTGCAGTAGGAGCTGCAGTCCACCCCTGACATCAGCCCATGGGGCCAGGTCCCCGGCTCCTCTGGGGTCCCTAAACTGACAGAAGGGAGAGTGCCAGCCCTGAAACCGAAACCCAGACCCGAGATTCTGGTTTTGCAGCACCTGCATCCCCTGCGGCGTCCTCCCAGGTCAGAGTCAACACCCAGAAAACCCCATAGTGTGAACCCGGCCACAAGGTCACTGAGGCCCTGGCGCACCTGCTCCCGGCATAAACACAGCAATTACCAGCCGCGGTAGGACCTGTTCCCATCACCACCCTCTGCTTCAGGTGATCGCCCTGCTTCCTGCTGTGCAGGTGTGGAGCACCTGCTTCTTGTTGTGACCTGCAGAGGCCCACAGACCTGAGCCAGCACATGCCTGAGCAGGCCACACCTACCTGAGCCAGGCCACACCTACCTGAGCAGGCCTCACCTACCTGAGCCGGGCCACACCTGCCTGAGCCGGGCCACACCTACCAGAGCAGGCCACACCTGCCTGAGCCAGGCCACACCTACCTGAGCCAGGCCTCACCTACCTGAGCCGGGCCACACCTACCTGAGCCGGGCCACACCTACCTGAGC